>QRFJ01001745.1:64934-106540 GCA_006176705.1 Cocos nucifera
GTTGAGCTTTCCATGAAAGGTTCTAAAGGCTCAATGGTTGCTATGGAATGGACTTCTTCCAAGAGAAAGTCTTTTGAAAAGAAGAAGAAGTATGCAAAAAAGTAGAAGGTGGAAGGAGGAAAGAAGAAAAAGACAGAGCTGAAGAAGGCCGCTGACAAAGGAAAGTGTTTTCATTGCAACATTGAAGACCACTAGAAGCATAACTGCCCTGCATACCTAGCCACCCTAAAGAATAAGAAGGAGGCTGGTCCTTCTGGAGGTATGCTCATTATTGAGTTTAACCTTACGATTTCTTCTGCATCCAGTTGGGTGCTTGACTCTGATTCTAGTGCTTATTTATGCACTTCTATGCAGGATCCGAGGATAGCAGGAGGCTGAGGGATGGTGAGATGATCCTACACATTGAAAATGGAGCAAGGGTTGCTGCCATGGCCATGGGAGCATAACCTCTTCGACTACCATCTGGTTTAGACTTAGTATTAAAAGACTGTTATTATGTGCCTACAGCAAACAAGAATTTGAATTCTATTTCTTGCCTTGCATTAGAAGGCTATGTAATTAGTTTTCCTAAGGACCATTGTAACATTCTTTATGAAAAAAATAAAATTGCAAATGGTTTCCTTATTAACGGTCTTTATCAGTTACATGTTGATGTATCTATTTTTATTTTCGAGCAAAATGTGAATGCCATAAAATCAAAATGTCCTAGGGATAGTCCTAATGATAGATATCTGTGGCACCTAAGATTAGATCATATAGCAGAAGATAGGATTAACAAATTGGAGAAAATTGGGCTATTGAGTCCACTGAGTTCCGAGTCATATCCAATTTGTGAATCCTATCTTCATGGCAAAATGACTAATCTCCCTTTTGTAGGACATGGGGAAAGGGCCACGGATCTTCTTGTCCTAGTACATATAGATGTGTGCTGCCCATTTGATGTGCCAGCTAGAGGCAACTTTGTCTACTTCATAACCTTTACCGATGATTTATCTAGGTATGGGTATGTGTATCTTCTGAGATACAAGTCTGAAGCTTTTGAAAAGCTCAAAGAATTCAAATAAGAAAAAGAAAAGCAAATTGGAAAACCCATTAAGATTCTTCGGTCAGATCGAGGAGGTGAATACCTTAGTCGGGAATTTCTGAACTATCTCAAGGAAAATGGCATAGTCTCTCAATGGACTCCATTAGAAACACCTCAACTCAACGAGGTTTCAGAACGGAGAAACCGGACCCTATTAGATATGCTCTGATCCATGATGAGCTTCATAGACCTTCCTGATTTTCTTTGGGGATACTGTTTGTTGACTGCAATATACTTGCTGAATAGGGTTCCTTCAAAACCATTCCTATCACACCGTATGAGATTTGGCATGGTAAGAAACCAAGTCTGAGTCATCTCAGAATTTGGGGTTGTCTGGCTCATGTCAAAAGACAACAAGTGGATAAGTTAAACTTTAGGTCATTTAGAGCTCGATTCATAGGATATCCTAAAAAGTCATTAGGATATTATTTTTACATTCCAGAAGATCACAATGTGATTGTGAGTCGACATGCCATCTTTCTTAAAAAATAGTTTATTCAAGATAGCAGCATTAAAAAGTAGATCAAGCTTGATGAGAAAGTCTCATAAGAGCAACGAGCTAAGGACCAAATGGAACCAAGTCAGGTTAAGCCAATCCATACACTACCTCCTCCACCTCGTAGATCGAAAAGGATTTCCCATCCCCCTGAGAGGTACTTAGGTACTATTTTAGAGGATGTAGAGAAAATGTTCCTCATAGGTGATAGGGTTCATGGTAATGATCCCAAAACCTATAACGAGACGATATCAGATATTGACTCTGAGAAATGGTTAGAGGCAATGAAGTCAGAAATTGACTCGGTGCACTCAAACCAAGTCTGAACCTTGGTAGCTCCACCAGAAGGTATAATACCTATTGGGTGTAAATGGATCTACAAGAGAAAGATTGGTGCAGATGGGAATGTGGAGACATTCAAGCTAGATTAGTGGCAAACGGTTATAATCAATGCAAAGGCATTGACTATCAGGATACTTTTTCGCCAGCTGTGCTAAAATTCATTCGCATATTGCTTGCTATTGCAGCCTATTTCGATTATGAAATATGGCAAATGGACGTAAAAACGGCGTTCTTAAATGAATATCTTAAGAAAAATATCTATATGGAACAGTCGCTAGGTTTTATATCCAGTGATGATGATCACAAAGTATGCAAGCTACAAAGGTCCGTATATGGACTTAAGCAAGCATCTTAGGGCTGGAATACTCATTTCAATGATGTGATCAAAATATTTGATTTCATCAAGAATGACGAGAAGCCATGTGTCTTCAAAAAGGTTAGTGGGATTGCTATTATCTTCCTCGTATTATACGTGGATGACATCCTCCTTATTGGGAATGATATTTCAATGTTGACCACAGTTAAAATGTGGTTATCTAAAGAATTCTTCATGAAAGACCTAGGAGAAGCATCCTTTATTCTAGGAATTAAGGTCTATAGAGATAGACCGAATAGGATGCTAGGACTTTCATAGAAGATGTACATAGAGGAAGTACTAAAGAGGTTTAGTATGGAAAACTCTAAGAGGGGTTTAGTACCCTTCAGGCATGGCATTCATCTTTCCAACAAGATGTGCCCTAGTACACCTAAGGAAATAGAACGTATGAGCAAGATTCCTTATGCTTCAGCAATAGGGAGCCTCATGTATGCCATATAATGTACACGACTTGATATAGCCCATGCCGTGAGTGTCACGAGTAGATATCAGTCGAATCCAGGTGAAGAACACTGGACTTCTATGAAATGTATCCTTAAGTACTTAAGAAGAACTAAGGATATGTTACTGATCTTTGGCAATGGAGAACTTCAAGTCTAGGAGAATACGAACTTGGATTTTATGTCTGATGTAGATGATCGAAAGTCGACATCTGCGAGTCTGTTTGTATGCAATGGTGGAACTGTCAGTTGAAAAAGTTCCAAACAGATAATGATAGCAGATTCCACCATGGAAGCAGAATATATCGCTGCGTCAGAAGCTGCGAAGGAGGCATTCTGGTATAAGAAGTTTGCTGTAGTGATCAAAGTGATGCCATCAGATGCCATTCCTCTATACTGTGACAATAATGGCACCATAGCCCTTGCTAAGGAGCCGAGGTCTCACCAGAAATCCAAGCACATCGAGCAGTGATACCACCTCATCCACGATTACCTCGAGAAGGGTTACGTCGAGGTCAAGAGAGTCGACTCTGCAAACAATGTGGCAGACCCGCTTACAAAGCCATTGGGCCAACAGAAGATCGAAGCCCACCTTGAAAAGATGGGACTTAGATTTATAGCTAATTGGCTTTAGGTCAAGTGGGAGTTTGTTAGATATGTGTGCCCTAGAAGCCAGAATTGGCTGACACTTGTAATACACTTTTAAGGGCAAAAATATAATTTTGACTATAAATAATAAAATGGATTATTTTCTATCACATAAGTGTATTTAGTGTCTGTGATACATTCCTTGAGTTAATGGTAATGATAATTCATATTTTCAAGAGTTGAAAATTTAAGACATGAATTTTTATTTATTAACTCATAAAATGCTCCTGACCGTAGGATCATCATGAGGATGGTGATTGATCCAGAAGGTTAGTGTACAATCGCTTCTTTGTAGTAGATGAGTCTTAAGTCTATGGGGTAGAGACACCGGAGCGAGAGTATAGATACTCGTTAGAGAATGAGGGCACGAAGCATGACCACCTTGAGTAGTCATAAGAAAGTCTACCTTCTCATCGATGACTGACTCGATGCTGCAGTGGTGTGTCTGATTCTTTGACCTAAGGTGCATCGACAGTTCACCTTAAGAGTATTATAGTTTAACTACACCATGACTCGATCTCCTAGCCATTCAAAATTCTGAGGTGTATGTTGGCTATAGCATGTTCATTGTAGGAATTGGAATGCACCAAGATGGAATCTATCTACCTCGGTAGAAGAGGAGGAGCCCTATGATGATCATGAGAATCAAGTCTATAAGTCCATGGCCATGGCAGAGTGTGAAATAATAGAAAGAGTTTCTATTAAGGTTTTTACATCGGACTTGAATCGAATGATTAAATCATATGATAGAAATTAGGGTTGATGAGTTCACCTTAACCCTATCTGATCGGGGCTCAAGATAGAAGAACTTAGTCACACAAGTAGCTGCACCAAGAGGTTCATTTTTCAGTTTTGATGGGTTGCCACCATATGCTGCTAGGTGTCACTGATGGATTTTGGGAGCAATTAGAACGATTTAGATGATCGATCATTCTAAGTTGTCTAAATCAGAAGAGTTCTGATCCATTGAAAGGAGTTTCGATGATGTCGATGATGGAGATCATGACATATCCCATTACCATGTAGAATTGAACCTAATTGGATCACACAAATAAAGGTTTGGATCTAGATATCATCAATTGGACTAACCCAGTTTAATTGATTTGAATAAGATTCAATTAGGTTCAAGGAAATCGTACTAGCACACGATTGAGACTAACGTTCTCCTTTTTCTATCATAAAAGTTATCTCGACTGAGAGAAATGAGTTTGTGCTCACTCAGGTACCTTTACCTGGTCTGGCTGGAGCTTGTCCAAGTTAGAAAAGGGTTATCTTAATTTATGAGATAAATTTGAAATAACATCTGCCATTTTTTGTCATATGCTAATTCTTGTACTTTGACTTGGTCAAACATTGACCTTTGATCCTTGGACATCTGCCCATGTATCATGCACTTATTGAGAGAAGATAGAGGCTTGTCCCCTCTCTAAAAATTGGAATGAAGGGGTTGCACGCCTAGGATGGCGTGCGCCCATGGATAGGGACGTTGGAGTCCCATCATACGGATGAGACTCCAGGTTACTTCTTGGTTTCTACTTTGGTAGCCCCTGGGTATCTTCTTTGACTAGTCTTACGCTCCATCTAAGAATGAACCTATGGGTCTCTCATCTGATTGGATCAGGTGATGTCATCCCACTAATCAGATTTAGATCTGATTGCATGAAGCAACATGATTGGCCGGGGTGATGCAGCACTGCATGGCGCAGTAGAGTCTATAAATAGACCCTATTTACGCCCACTTTTGAGATCTCCTCCTCTTAGCCATGCCCCAAGGCTGCCCCTCTCCCTTCTCCATGCCACCATCTGGCCCTCTCTCTCCTCTCCACGCCCAAGGAAGTTGGGCCTTCAAATTAGTGTGAGTCAGGTAAGAAAAGGCTGACGAAAAAGGAAGAAAATAGCACTGCTGCAGAGACGACGGGTGATCTTCAGAAGAAGTTTTGAAGATCCTCCAAATCAGATCCAGACTTGATTTTTGGAGAAAAGAAAGAGAAGGTGAAGATCTCCAGATCCAGCCCAAGTGGATACCGGTAGAGGCCAGACGCTTGCATGGCTAGATCTAGAACCTCAGGGCTTTGGCAGAATCATCAACGAGTAATTAGATTACCCAAAATCAAGATAAAATTAATTCAAAATTAATTTAATTTTATTTTCTTATTTATCAGATCGTAAAATTAGATCTGAAAAGTGTCAAATCTGATTAGGATCTAAGAAAAAATTTTTGAAATATGCCTCTCGATCCAATCAAATCTAAATGAACCTGACCCGAAAAATCAGGATTTTCCTTCACTATCATCATCAGATCTTGATTAGGAGATCTCTGAGCTGTTGGATGGTGCCTCAGAAGAAGCCTGGAATTCTATGTCAAATCGAAAGCCATCCATAGCCATTGGATCTTGACTAGCAGCAAGCATAGCCATTCGATGGCACATTTGCTATGTCTATGGACCGCCTGGACTGAGTATTCTATGAACCTAGATAAACCAGAGCTTGCCACGCCACCCGAAATGACCATTTTACCTCCATGAGCCACGTAAGATTTTTCATGGACCCTTTAAAGGTCCATGCCTTTCGTGTCACCACCGATCCAGCATGGTCTGCATGACTTCTAACGTCACCTTGACGTCAGTGCTGGAGGAGAGTGGGCTGGGCTTGTGGGCACACATGGGCTATGGCCTAGCTGGCATGGGCTGGGCCATTCTGCACTAGCAAGCTACAGGTGTTGGGCCACGCTTGACCGAGTGGTCCGGCCTATTTTTTGGGTGAACTAGTCGAATGAACCAGCCAGCCATTTTTTATTATTATTATTTTTAAATCTTTGTATCAAATTTATTTTAAATTGGATTTGCTCCAAATTTTCTTCATTTTGACTAGAAAAATGAGCTCTTTTCTTTTATGATCATAGTTCCTAAAAAAGATAAGTAAAATATTAATTTTAAAAATAAATATAAATTAATTTATAAATTAATACTTTTATCGGTGTATTTATGGTAATTATCACACCCTCCAACTTTAGCTTTGCTCATCCTTGAGCAAAAAAAGAATTTAGTTTTAGATATCTTTTAAGTTGTAGAGTTTCAAATTTTATCGAGCAATTTTCAAAATGGCCATTGATATTCAGTAAAGCTTAAGTGAGGTATATCATCGGAGTATTAGTACTTACTAATATAAAAATTAAATAAAAAATACTAATTTTTTTTAAACTTTTTTTAAATTATTCCCATCTTTATCAAAATCATCTTAACTTTCATATGGGCAAGTGTATTGTTACTTCCATCCTTCATTTATTGATTTTTTTTATTCACAATGCCTACTTTTTGATACGAATATCATTGCTTACTTTGGCAACGAGATCCGATTACTCGATAGGAAATCAATGTATTTTTTTTTAATGTTATGCCACTATTTAGTATCATAATCCTTTAAGCTTTTTATTTGATCCATGTAGTGAGTTTTGAACCAATGACTCCCAAATCAGTTAGCTTTAGAGCACTAGATATAAAATATCCCTCAGGCATACTAGCTCGAATCAAATAGATTATGAGTTAAGACTAACTTTACAATGAGCTTCTTTGCCCTTTCGACCTTTTGATGCATAACTCATTGGTTGCTTAGGCAAAAATGCCCGATTACTTAGTGAGAAGTACTTGAAAACTATTTTATTTTATAAGTAATTTTTATGAAAAAACATATTACCCTACACAAACCCATAAAAATAGACTCTTCTTTGATGTTAGTAGGAAAAATGAAAAATATTCAAAAAAAATTATTTATTCTAGACTTAACTTTTTATTGATTTTTCTTAATACTTGATTCTTTAGTATCTCACAAATTCTCTAATCTGTGCATCAATTTTTTTAAAAAATACTTAGTTTAACTTGATTCTTGAACATAATTGGGTGCCTAATTGCTAAATACTAACTTCTTTGAGAACTTAAATTTTTTTAAAAAAAAATTAATTATTCTCCCCTCAACTTAATCATCATTTTCCTAGATGGAGAAGAAAAATAAATGATGCAATAGGTATAGGAAAGAATACACCTAACTTAATGTATTTGTGGTCCAACATGGATCTTTGAAAATTTGGCTTTCCCTCCAACTTATTCAACATAGGCCTAAAAAGAAATAAACTAAAAAAAATAAATTAGATGCAAAAAAACTAAATATTGTGTTGCCTTCCCACAAGCACTAAGTTTACTGTCTTCAGCCAAACACAATACAACTTACCTATCCTATATCAAATACTGGATTGACAAATTTTAATGATTTTACATTGCTAATCTCAGAAAGATAGCTTGTGATCTCTTTATTGATAAATTCGTTACTAATTTTAGGAACATAGCTTCTGACCCCATTCTCATACCCTTGTTTGTATAGAATTTTTCCTATTTGTTCTTCTAAAATGCTCATGAATTGAGTTTTTGGATTAGGAGTTAAGTTCGATGCAATGGGTACTAGGAGGGTGCCATTCGATTCTAAATTTTTATACTTAGATATATCTAAAAGTGGCTTCAATTCTGGAGGTAAATTAATATTAACTTGCTTAAATAACTCCATTGGCTCTTCATTGCATGCCTCTTGCTTTTTATAAGAAGAACTAGCTTCTAAGGCTGAGGAGAATTGGATTTTAGGTTTATATATCTCGAGTAAATATCTATTCTCTTCTTTCCTTTATCTATTTCATTTAAATGGGAACTAGCATCAATACCAGTTTTGGGCTCAAGTTCTTCTATATGGTTAGTCTCAGTACTAACCTCTTCTTCTATAATTATATTTTGGTTAGCATTATTACTAGCCTCTATCATCTGGTCTTGGTACGGATCCTTAAGAATCCTACCACTCCTAAGTTTAGAAATTACTTTGGCATTCTCAAATTGAAAATTCTTAGATGGGACATTGAATTGATAATTAGGTCCAGGTGGTTGGTGGACATTAGGTGGGTTGTTTATGAAATTTATAATTGGTTGACTCGATAATTTACCTAGTTCTCTGCTCATAGTAGACTATGCTAGTTGTCTTATTTAAGCTTTTAGCTTGGCGATGGATTGTTGTTGAGTTAGAATCAATTGTTGTTAAGTCAAATAGATTGTTGCAGTTGATTAAATCTATTGTCGGCTAGATTGGTCTGTTGAGGAGGTAGGTATAAGGGCTGATTATAATGCGGTGGCTGGGAAGACTAACTAGATAGACCTCTATTATAGGCATAGTTCTATTAGTATTGGGGCCTATTTTGATAATTTTGGATAGATGGAATTTGGGTCTGAGTCTGAGTCTGTTGAGGTATCCAAAAAAAATTAGGATGGTTTCTCTAATCTGGGTTATATGAATTTAAAAATGAATTATCAACTGGCTTGGAGTAGCCTTGTACAATTTGGACTTGCTCTTGGATAAAAGATGAAAACTGTGTAGCCATTGGACATTCACTTATATGATGGGCTATGCTAGCATAGATAGAACAAATCTTTTGATAATTAGAAGGTAATATGAATTGTGCAAGAGATTGTTGACCTAAGATTAGAAATTGATCTAATTTTTGAGCAAGAAGGTCAACCTTATTTATTAAATTCAAGTCAATCTTAGAACTAAATTCTGGATATTTGAAATCATAAATTCCTGTCCGCTTTTGGTAGAAAGATAACGAAGCATGGTTAATTGAGTTTTCATTCAAGATTTCAAACAATGTATAGGCTTTGTCCTCACTTTTGCTCATAAATGCACCTCTATAGGATGTATCTACCATCTATCTATACTGATATCCTAAATGCTTAAAAAAAGCTTGAATGATTTGCCACTTAGATAGAGCATGGTTTGAGCATTTTCTAACAAGTTTCTTAAGTCTCTCTCATGACTCATGAATTTGTTCTCCTGAAAGCTGAGCAAATCTAGTGATGGCTCGCTTCATGATGACGGTTCGACCTATGGGACAAAATTTCTTAAGAAACTCATGTTGCAAATCAGCCCAAGTTTTGATTGGTCTCCCTATTGTGCCAAGCTGGTACTTGGCTTTGCCCTTTCATGAAAAAGGGAATAAGATTAGTCTAAGGGCATCATTAGAAAAATTTTGGATCTTCACTGTAGAGCAGATTTCTAAAAACTCATCTAGATGCTTATAAGAATCTTCATTGGTGTTCCCATAGAAGGATGAGAACAACTGGATTATGGTTGACTTGATCTTATAGTGGGTTATAGGGATATCACATAAGTGGATATAAGTTGGTTGGTTATAGGTGGAAAGAATAAAGTATTCCTTCATCTACCTAGGTGGTTCTCCAAAATTTTCAGCCATTTAATTATTAGGATTAATATGAATCAGTTGTTTAATTTCATGATTGGATTCAACTAGGTCAGAAAAAGCAATATCCTATCATGCATGTACTAGTGAAACCCTAACGTGTGGTTCAAATTTTTTATATTCTTTTAATATTTTAATATTTTAATATTATTTTATTATTCTTTAATTTTTTATGATTATATTATTATTTTATAATTTTATTATAATTTTATTTTTATTTATTTTATTTTATTTTATTTATTTATTTATTTATTTATTTTGGAAGAGGAGAGGAGAAAAGGAGAAGAAAGAGAGAAATAAGTTCTAAAGAAGAGAACCTAAAGAGTCCTAGAGCTAAGAAGAGAGAAGAATTAGTTAGGTTAGCTTTGCTGATTAGTTAGCAATCAAGTTAGGTAATCAATCCTGATTAACAATTTTCCTAGGTCTAGATAATACCTAACTGCCAAGGTCACCTTCAAGCCCTCTAAGTAAAAGATCAGCCGCTCAACTGGCTAAGTAAATATAAGATTGGTGGGAGTCTTCCCGTTGCTTTTCTCAGATACCGATTGTCTTGGCCAGATAAGTTAACGAAATCAATTAAGTAATCACCTTCCTATTAGTTATGGGTGCCCTAGAAGTCAGAATTGGCTGACACTTGTAATACACTTTTAGGGGCAAAATTATAATTTTGACTATAAATAATAAAATGGGTTATTTTTTATCACATATATGTATTTAGTGTCTGTGATACATCCCTTGAGTTAATGGTAATGATAATTCTTATTTTCAAGAGTTGAAAATTTAAGACAAGAATTTTCATTATTAACTCATAAAATGCTCCTGACCGTAGGATCATCATGAGGATGGTGATTGATCCGGAAGGTTAGTGTACAATCGCTTCTTTATAGTAGATGAGTCTTGAGTCTATGGTGTAGAGACACCGAAGCGAGAGTACAGATACTCATTAGAGAATGAGGGCACTGAGCGTGACCACCTCGAGTAGTCATAAGGAAGTCTACCTTCTCATCGATGACTGACTCAAAGCTATAGTGGTGTGTCTGATTCTTTGACCTGAGGTGCATCGGTAGTTCACCTTGAGGGTGTTATAGTTTGACTACACCATGACTCGATCTCCTAGCCATTCGGAACCTTGAGGTGTATGTTGGCTATAGCATGTTCATTGTAGGAATTGGATTGCACCAAGATGGAATCTATCTACCTCAGTGGATGAGGAGCAGCCCTATGATGATCATGAGAATCAAGTCCATAAGCCCATGGCCATGGCAGAGAGTGAAATAATAGAAAGAATTTCTATTAAGATTTTCACATCGAACTTGAATCAAATGATTAAATCATATGATAGAAATTAGGATTTGATGAGTTCACATTAACCCTAATCTGATCGAGGCTCAAGATAGAAGAACTTAATCACACAAGTGGTTGCACAAAGAGGTTAATCTTTAGTTTTGATGGGTTGCCACCATATACTGCTAGGTGTCACTGGTGGATTCTGGGAGCAATTAGAATGATTTAGATGATCGATCATTCTAGTTGTCTGAATCAGAAGAGTTCTGATCCATCGAAAGGAGCTTTAATGATGTTGATGATAGAGATCATGACATATCCCATTACCATACAAAACTAAACCTAACTGGATCACACAAACAAGGGTTTGGATCTGGATATCATTAATTGAACTAACCCAGTTCAATTGATTTGAATTAGATTCAATTAGGTTCAAAGAAATCGTGCTAGCACACGATTGAGCTTAACATTCTCCTTTTTCTATCATTAAAAGTTGTCTCGACAGAGCCAAATATGTTTGTGCTCACTCAGGTACTTTTACCTAATTTGATTAGAGCTTGTTCAGGTCAAAAAAGGGTTGTCTTAATTTATGAGATAAATTTAAGACAACACCTACCATTTTCCATCACCTGCTAATTCTTGTCCTTTGACTTTGGTCAAATATTGACCTTTGACCCTTGGACATCTGCCCATTTGTCATGCACTTATTAGAGAGCAAATAGGAGATTGTGTCCTTACTGGATTTTGGAAAGGAGGGGGCACACACCTAGGATGGCATGCACCCATGGATAGGGATGCCTGGAGTCCCATACGGATATGAGACTCCAAGTTGCTTCTTGGATTCAAACTAGGTGACCCTCACCTATAGATTTTGACCAGTCTTAGGCGCCACCTTAGGATGAATCTATGGGTCACTCATCTGATTGGATCAGATGATGTCATCCCACCAATCAGATTTAGATCTGATTAAACGAAGCAACGTGATTGGTCGAGGTGATGTGGCATTGCATGGCACAGTAGGGTCTATATAAAGACCTGCTTGCGCCAAACTTTCAAGAGACTTCTCTCCTAGCCATGCCCCAAGGATGTCCCTCTTCCTTCTCTACGCCACCTTCAGGCCATCTCTCTCCTCTCCATGCCCAAGGATAGTTGGGCTTTAGATTAGTGTGATTCAGGCAAGAAAAGGCTGACGAGAAAGGAAGAAGGCAGTACTGCTGTCGAGATGACTACTGATCTTCGAAAGGAATTTTGAAGATCCTCCAAATTAGATCAAGATCTAATTTTTGGAGATGAGATAAAGAAGGAGAAGATCTCTAGATCCAGCCCGAGTGGATACCGGTAGAGGTCAGATGCTTGCATGGCTAGATCCAGAACCTCAGGCAATCAACAAGATCATCAACGGGCAATCGGATTACCCATATCAAGATAAAATTAATTTATATTTAATTTAATTTAATTTTTTTATTTATCAGATCATAAAATTAGATCTAAAAAATGTCAGATCTGATTAGAATCTAAGAGAAAATTTTTGAAATATGCCTCTCAATCCAATCAGAACGAACCTGACCCCGGGAAATCAAGATTTTTCTTCAACTAGTATCAAAGCCAGGTTCTTATAAAATTTATTTAGATCTAATTTAATCTAATAAATTAATAATTTTAGATATCACATGAGATATGATTAGATCTAAAATTAGAAAATTAGAAAATTAAAATTAATTAATCTAGATCTAATATATATGAGATACATAACTAGACTAGGAATAGAATTGTTCTATGTGTAGTCTAGTATAATCATAATTTTTATTTGATTAAATATGATTTTAAGATCTATTTATTTACTATTTTCTAATCTTATAAATGTTATAATCAGATCTAAAAATAGAAAATAAATTAAATTTAATTTGTTCATATGAGATATGATAGTTGCATGTTTAGACTAGTTGTAGAATAGTTCTACAAATAGGTCTAGATTAAATTTTATTTGATGAGATCAAATTTAAATTTAATTTTTTAGATGATTATGAGATAATTTAGATCTAAAAAACATGCATGCATAATATATGAGATGTATGGAAAACATATTTTAATTAGATCAATTTTCTTATATGAGATATATGCTTAGATCTAATTTAGTTTTTGTATATTAGTTGTATTTCTGAGTAAGGCATTCCCCTTAGCCGTCCAATCATAAGAACAAAGTAGGGCTTAAAGACCCTCTCCTTTCATTTGATGGGGTGTTCTTATGATGTGTAGGGGTGCTACGCGTTTGTCCTTAATTAGAAATTGAAAACTTATTTTCTGCAAAACCCTAGATCCTGAAACCCTAGGATCTTATTTGCATGTTTTGTTTATGAACCCTAAACTTAATTAAGAATTAAGATTATGAAACATATTAACTCTAAAGTTGAGAATTTTCAAATCTAAGACATCTTCATAAAATTGGGTTCAGACTTGGGTAGCTCAATTAGGTCTAAGTGGTTGATCAAATCGAATCAAGAGATGGTTAGATGGAATCAACCATGCTTCAATTGACAAGCCTAGTAGGATTAAGTCTGGGTCAAGATTGAGTCACGTGAGTGATCGATCAAGATAAGACCTAATTAGGCTCAATGGTTAGAGTCTGGATTGTACGCTAACCCAATTGATTCTGGCTCAATAATTTGGTGTTTAAGGTAAGTTTGGCAGATATGACCGATTGGTTTTTAATTGAGAGCTACTCAACTTGAATGCATTCTTGTTGAGTTAATGGCATATCCGTTCCACCGGTCTCACTTATCTGACCATGTTTGTTGACTCAGTTCTGATCTGAGGTGGTCAATAATCCGAGCTAACCCATGCCACTAAGTTAGTTATAATGGTTATGACAATGTCAAGTCTAGTTTAATGAGATCTAAATTAAATCTTCCTAAGAAAAGATTAAGTCTAAGGTCTTCCACCATTGTAGATGTGCGGACCCTTCCTAGGGTTGATTGTTCTCGGTTGGTTACAGTGGCTTAGTTGCATCGGAAAGACACAACCATGTCTATTAGGCATTGGATGCTATAGGCTGGAGGATGGATTGGGCTCAATATTTTGGATACGGTGAGAGACTTAATTACGAATCCAATCTGTGCAAATGGTGGGTCTGACTTAACTAAGGAGTGGATCAATATTCCGGACATGGTGAGATTCATGAATTAGAGACCAAGTTTGGGTGCATCATGATTAAATAATCATTGAACAAGAGTTGTTCACTCATTGGCTAACCCATCATCAATAACTGTTAGTTGAGGTGATGAGTAAGTCGGTGGGACCGCACCACCCACTAGAAATCAGTAATTGTGGAGTTTTCACATCTCCACAGAGGAAGTATAGGGATCCGAGAAAACAGTGGGAGCTAATTTGTTTAAAAATAAAATCCTTAAACAAATTGGTTAAGTCTTAATTACAATATCTAATTAGAAACTTTGAATCTCTACAAGAAAATATCTGCTAGCACGAATCCTGGACATCGATAGACTGATCGGACCAAATTACAAGGATTGGCTTCGAAACTTTAAAATCATTTTGGGTTCTGAGAAGTTAACTCATGTATTAGACCAGGATGCTTCCATCTTACCAACTCGTCCATTCGTTGAACAGAGAGCATCTCTGGATAAGTGGACAGACGATGATAACAAGGCTAGATACTATATGTTGGGCTCGATGTCTGATGAACTTCAGTGCCAACATGAAGATATCAGGACTACTAACCAAATGTTGGCTCACCTACAGGAGATATTTGGTGAACAGAGTCGCGTAGCCAAGTATCAAGTCCCTAAACGACTATTCAAGGCTAAGATGCGTGATGGACAGTAAGTCCAAAATCATTGTTCGATGATGATCAAGGACTTGGAAGAGCTTAAGAAGCTCGGAGTGAGGTTGGACATGGATCTATAGAATTATATAATTCTACAATCCTTGACTGATGCGTATGGACAGTTCATCATGAACTACCATATGCATAAACTTCAAAACTCCTTGGCCGAACTTATGAATATGTTGGTTATTTATGTTCTCTTAGGATTTATTTTTTTCTTATTTTATTTTCTGATTTATAAAAGATCCAAAGGATGGTGGATTCCTTCCTTATTTCTCCTCATGTTCTTCATCTCTCAAAGTATCCAAGAGATCCAAAGAATATGTATTTGATTGACCATCAAGAGGGATCTGCAAGAAACTAGTACTTTGATTGGATCTTCATTTGACGAACCTTCGATATGTATTGTAGGTTCATGCGGATCACCTGTAGAGGCCGGAGGTGTGTGCGGCTCTAAAAGCAATAATAGAAATTAATCATTAAGTTCTCGACCCATGCAAAGATAAGAGATCTGATCTCTTGGTAACCTAGATATGATCTAGGGTTAGATCTGAAGGAACCGGATCTAGGGTTTCATGGATAGATCTTAAAACTTTTCAAGATCAGGCAGCAAAAGACTTAAACAAATAAAATATTTATTTAAATAAACATGTAAACACCTAGATCTTAGATCTATTACATGATCAAGGCATGATATTAAATCAAAAATTAAAAACATAAATGAGAAGGAAAGGTTGATCACATCAACCTAGATCTACACTACATCTAATGCAGGTATGAAATCAAAAGATCTGATATATTACCTGTGCAAGCTAGACATTCTAACTTGTTGATCCGGGCTTGAGGATGAAGTCACAAGCTGCACACATGTCTAGCCTCTAGGAGTCGTGCACACGAGCCTACGAACTCTGATATGTAGTCCGATGCAGGAAATCAGCACAGCATGCTAGTACCGTGCTGATCCTTCTTCGATGGTCGATTCGACACTTCCTTCTTCAAAACTTGGACTCTCCAAAATATGAAGGAAGAGGAGAGTTTTTCGATCTGAGACTCTCTTAGAAAAAACTCAAAAGAAGGAGGAGAGATGAAGAATAAAACAGCCCTAGAAGAAGATCCTCTTCTTCTTCTCTTTTCTCTCACCTAGACACCTAGTTTGGTGCCTATGGAACCCCCATGCCCAAGGACCCTCTTCCTATTATTTTTGCACACCCCAAACCTTTTTTAAAGCTCTATATTCCACGAAAATTTTAGCCAAAAATTCCCTTTAAATAATGAGATATGCAAAGTCCAAGTTTGGTCAAATTCTTAGACTAGGAAAGACATTAAATGGCAAGTTGTTGGGGCACCCAACTCTTGGGCGCCCCCACCTTTTTTTCTGCCATGGACCAGCAAGGGGGTGCACAAAAAAGTCCTATTTTACCATGAAAATAAAAAAAAATAAGGAAAAATGGGTCGGCACACTTATGGGAAGAGTTTTGGTTGTTTCAAAATACTATCTCATAGGATTTCAAATCAAATCAAACTCCAACTTTGACTTAGTCCATTACCCAACTTCATAATGAGAAATAGAGGAGAGGAGGGGGGCATGAGAAGGCCTTGGCGTAGAGAATCTTCATGCAAGTGATAGGGAGTCCTAGTTACACCAGGACTCCTATTTTGACTTGGTCAAACAAGATCTTTTAACCAAATAAAATTAAGAGTAAACCAACCTAATTAAATTAAGCCTTAACCCATTTAAGAACTTAATTAAATCAGATTAAATTAAATTTAATTCTAATTTAATTTTTTTATTAAATTAGAAAATTGGATTTACCTGAGTCCAAGTTAGACTAGGACTTGTTCTTCCTTGCACTTAGCTTATCTAATAAGTAAATTAGAATTGATCCAATCAAGTCCAAACCAAATCTAATTAAATCATATTTAATTAGACTTAATTTCAGCCCTCTAGCTTAATCAAATTAAGCCAATTAGCAATCAAACTGTTAATCGATCCTCTTGCAACACTTGCACTAGGTTAAACACCAATCATATTGATTGTTTAATCCTAGAACGATTCTTAATCATTGATCAACTATCCAATTAGATCGTGAGCTCTAATGTGTGTGACCTCATAGATCTGAACCTAAGTTGATAGCATAGGAATAGATTTCTATACCAATCGAATTGACCATCTAGTAATGGTACCCGATGGTTGGAAGGTCGAATGTATAGAACAACATCCTTAGAACCCATGCGGATATAGTTTCTATATAATTCATCTTCTTAACCAAAATGCTCATAGGACACCTCAGAGTTCAACTATCAATTCTGATCAGATTGTCCACATTATATTTCAAAATATCAAATCCATCTGATGGATTACCCTGACCAAGGTTTTGCTATATTGAAATACAATGATACATTCTTCTCCAACTCTTGGAGTAGTCAATCCCATCTTGATCACACTCTGACTTTGCAAGTACTTGACTATGCCTAGAAACCTTCCATTACTGAATTAGAAACTCAGTTAGTCCGGTACCAAAGCACAGTGAGTTACTTGCAAATCACTGAGATGATCTCAGGTCAAAGGGACATATATACCTATATCCCATCAGAGACATCCTCGATAGTAGAATGCTTTAGAGTTGGTCATGTTCAATGACAATATACCTATACATCTCATCTATATGCCATACCAGTGTCTCCATACTCATTGGTTAAGAGGACAACCAACCTATATGGCATACAGTGACCTATGCTTGATAGATGTTATCATCCTTATTAATAGCCTATTATTTAATCATGAACAAATTTAAGGACTAATCGATACATCCTCTCTTTATCAAAAGCTAAATAGTCCTAAGAACTTCATCACAATAATGAAGTTCGTTAGAAGACGAATACTTATGATGCAAAATATCAAAATATATTTTATTTATTAATGAATCAATTATAAATATAAAATAGCTTAACCATCAGCAAGCTGACGATTAGCTTTAGAACACATTTTCCAATAACTTTTACTTATCCTAAAAGCCACTCGGCACAGTATTCAATACCCATCTTTGACTTGTGGTTGTCGAACTCCTTTATTGCTCGAGCTTTAGTGATGGGGTCGGCCAAGTTCTTCTTTCTGTCGCTCTTCTAAAGGTCGAGATCACCTCGATCCACGATCTCTCGGATCAGGTGAAAGTGGCATAGAATGTGCTTCGTCCGCTAGTGTGCCTTCGGCTCTTTTGCTTGAGCAATAGCACCAATGTTGTCGCAGTAGAGCAGGATCAGACCATCAAGGGAGGGTGCTACTCTGAGCTCGGTGATAAACTTCCTTAGCCACACAGCTTTCTTTATAGCATCTGATGCTGCCACGTACTCTACTTTACAAATAGAATCTGTCATAGTATGCTGCTTGGAACTCTTCCAGTAGATAGCTCTACCATTCAAAGTAAAGACATATCCCGACATGCTTCTGCAATCATTATGGTCAGATTGAAAGCTAGAGTCTATAATCCCACAAGTTTCAGATCGACTCACCATAAACCAACCATTGGTCCTTAGTATTTCTCAAATACTTAAGTATGGCTTTAACCACTTTTCAGTGGTTTTTTTTGGGGTCAGACTGGTATCTACTCACTACTCCTAGTGAGTATGCCACGTCTAATCTCGTACATATCATGGCGTACATGATAGATCCCACTATCGAAGCATATGGGACTCTACTAATATGCTCTCTCTCTTCAGGAGTTGTCGGACAATTCTTCTTAGAGAGAAAAATTTCATGGCCTATTAGAAGATAGCCATTTTTAAAATTCTCCATGCTGAACCTCTTTAGCATAGTATCTATGTACGTGGACAGGGATAATCTAAGCATCCTTTTAGATCTATCCCTATAGATCTTCATCCCTAGGATGTAGGATGCTTCACCCAAGTCCTTCGTGGAGAACTGTGATGATAATCAAACTTTTATATCCTATAGTGCGGGGATATCATTTCCGATTAAGAGAATGTTATCTACGTACAAAACAAGAAATACCACTGCTGAACCATTTGCCCATTTATAAATGCAGGGTTCTTCTCCGTTCTTTATGAAGCCATACATTTTGATCACTTTATCAAAATGTATATTCCAACTCTGAGATGCCTGCTTCAGTCCATAAATGGATCTCTAAAGCTTGCACACCTTGGACTCATTTATGGATGTGAACCCCTCAGGTTGTATCATATACACTTCTTCGGTTAACTCTCCATTCAGGAAAGCTGTCTTCACATCCATCTATCAGATCTCATAGTCTAGATGGACAGCAATTGCAAGCATAATCCGAATGGACTTGAGCATTGCCACAAGGGAGAGCGTCTCATCATAGTCAATACCATAACGTTGACGATATCCCTTGGCAACCAGATGGATTTTATAGGTCTCCACCTTTCCATCTACGCCGCTCTTCCTTTTGAAGACCCATTTACACCGAATGGGTTTAATCCCTTCGGATGGGTCAACCAATGTCTACACCTCGTTGATCTTCATGGACTGTATTTTGGATTTCATAGCCTCAAGCCATTTCTCAGAATCAGGTCTCTGCATAGCATCCATATAGGTAATCGGATCCTCATCATTTTTATCAAGTTTGATGGGATCACCATCTCGAACCAAGAAATTGTAGTATCTATCTGACTGATGCTGTACTTTACTGAAACACCTTAATGGTGTAGGTACACTAGGCTCCGAATTTGATCTAGTCGAATCCAATTCTAGTTCAGCTATAGGTGTCGATTTTTCTACCAGTTGAACTTCATTAAGTTCAATCTTAGAGGCAACAGTTCCTTCACCAAGAAATTTCTTTTCCAAAAAGGTTGTCCTAAGGCTGACGAACATCTTTTGTTCATCAGCATGGTAGAAATAGTATCCTTTTGTCTCTTTTCGGTACCCTATAAATGTGCACTTGTCAGACCTAGGTCTAAGTTTATCTGTAACTAACCATTTGACATAAGCTGGGTACCCCCAAATCCTAAGGTGTGAAAGTGCTGCTGGCTTACGCCCTGTCTATATCTTATATGGAGTCTTAACTACAGACTTACTTGGAACCCTATTTAATAAGTAACAAGCTGATTCGAGAGCATATCTCTAGAAGGATATCGACAAGCTGGCAAAACCTATCATGGATCGGACCATGTCTAACAGATCTGATTCATCCTTTCAAACACACCATTATGTTGTGGTGTTCCTGGAGGAGTCTATTGAGAGAGAATCCCATTCTCTCTTAGATATATGAGAAACTTATCAAAAAGGTATTCCCCTCCTTGGTCAGATCGAAGAGTTTTAATACTTTTTTCAATTTATTTTTCTACTTCACTTCGAAATTGTTTGAACATTTCAAAAGAATCCGACTTATGTTTCATCATATAGATATATCCATATCTGGATAGATGATCTATAAAAGTAATGAAGTAGACATATCCACCTTTGACACTTGTGCTTATTGGTCCACATACTGAGTATGTATTAGACCTAAGAGCTCAGTGGCTCTTTCATCTTTTTTAGTAAAAGATGACTTGGTCATTTTATCAAGAATACAGGATTCATAGATTGGAATTCACAATCACTAACTTTAAGGATTCCATCTTGAGTTAACTTGTCTATCCGGTTCTTGTTTATGTGACCTAGCCTACAGTGCTATAATTAGATATCTGACACACTATCTAATCTAGGATGCTTGCTGGTTGAATAGACTACGTTAATAGGTTGTGATAGCATATACACACCATTATTCAAATATCCATAGAAAATAGTAACACCATTCATAATGATATTACAAACTTATTTCTTTATTAAAATTTCATAATCATTTTTGGCCAGAAGGCCTACAGAAATTATACTTAAAGAAAAACTAGAACAAAAGTGACAATCTCACTAAGAACAACGGTATGGAACTCAAATACAAGTTTCAAAATTTCTAAAGCTAGAACTGGAACTGGTCTTCCATCTCCAATGTTCAAAAACCTTTCACCTTGCTTGAATCTCCTACTGACCTGCAACCCCTACAATGAATTGCAAATATGGTAAGGGGTATCGGTATCCAATACCCAGTTAGTAATATCATAAATAGAGAAATTGCAAGGAGTTATTATATAAATACCTTGCCCAGCAACAGCTTGCTTCTTTCTCTATCTGTTTGGATCCAGAGAGGCAATGTTCTCAGGATAGTTTCTTTTTCAGTGCTCCCGCTTCAAAAGAAGCATTCAGGTTGACTCTTATTGGGCTTGATCTTTCTAGTCTAGCCTTGCACAGATGTCCTAGCTTGAACTTGCACCTTCTTAGCTTTCTTCTTCTTGTTCTTCTTTCCTTTCCTAAAGGATTGAGAGCCAGAAGATGAACCTCCTACTAAGTTCACCGACTCTTTGTAGAGTTGGTGATCCTTCTCAAAGTTCTGAAGTAATCCCAGTAACCCATGGTAGTCTACTTCAGGCTTTGTCATTCTGAAATGAGTAAGAAATGGGAGAAACAACTTAGGCAATGAATTCAGTATTGCATCTTTTCCAAGCTATTTATATAAGGAAAAGCTGAGCTTGCTCAATTGCTCTATTAGCTCGATCATGTACAATACATGATTAGTGATAGAGGAACCATCCCGCATTCTAGCATTGAAGATGGCACAACTACACTTTTGCCTTTCTACATCATCGAGTGTGCCAAAAGAATCCTCCAATACTTGAAGCATATCCTTTTGCTGAGCCATCTCAAATCTACGACTGAACTCATCACTCATAGCAGCCAGCATGATGCAGCACACCGTGTTTCGATCACTGAGCCACTTCTGGTAAGTGTCTCTGACTGTTCTATATGCATTGGCAGTGGCTCCTTAGATGTTGGATCCGTCAGCACATATAGGATCCATTCATGCTCCAAGACTTCAACTTTTGATACTAGCTACCGAAGCTGGGTCCCACCAACTTATCATTATCCAACAATGATTGGAGCGATAAGGAAGTGGCCATATCTGCACAAAGGAAAAATATAACCAAATTAGTAATTGAATTATTAAATCTAAAGATTTAGACTTTAATCAAAAGGTTCTCCCACTATTTATTCAAATTGATAGTCTCTACCTCCAATCCAAGGAATTATTGTAATTCCTTAGTGGGTACTAGATTCCACATAGACTGTACACAAGCCCAACTTTGGTTGGCCCACCCATGTACATCTAAGGATAGGTTCATAATCAATTATTTCTCTAAACAACTTTTAGTAATTAAATTTTGCCCTAGCCCCTGATTAGTCGGCTTTGGCCTTCTCAGAAAAGGATCCAGTTATGTCCAACCATTAACATGAATATACTTGGCCTATCTAACCAATGAATGATCAGGCCCAACTTTGGTTAGCCCACCTGACCACCATTTAAAAAGATGTATCCAAGAGATCATATAATGAATGATAATTCCATCAACTGATAAGCACTAGGCCTTTGGGCCTCCAATGATTATCCAACTGATGGACCCATTATCATCCACTTTAATGGGAGGCTATGATCTAGTTATCATATAACTATTTTATTTTAGAGACCTAATAATTTTAGAAAATTTATTTATAGAAGTGAGTAGGTCAGATTAACAACTTGTCATGATCCTTCCACTGGCTTCACCAAGTCAGCTTAAGAGAGACAACTAATAGACTGGTCTAGGAGCACCTAAATCAGTCACATTGATTTACTTAGCTGACGTGGGTTAACTCAAATTATCAAGTGATCTAATCAAAACTCAATCTCACCAAGAAGGCCAAGTAAGTGAGATCGGTGGAGGGGTGTGCCAAAATCTTGCCTTAGACACCATAAAATATGGCTAGGTAAGCGGGCTGCCAATTAAAAACCATCGGTCATATGTGCCAAACTTACCTTAGACACCAACTGGTTTAATTAGTCTTGATTAGATCAACCTAACAATTCGAGCTAGATCTCTTAGCCAAGAATCAAGTCCATTTGGCTCTTATTAAAGACATGAACATGACCAACTACAACTATTGTAATTGATCTAGAGAATCCTTAATCTAATAATCTAAGATAATAATTGATTAGATTTAGTCAATTCTCTAATTAAGTCCATTCTTTAATCTAACCTTAAGTCTAACCCAATTAATGGACCTAATCCTCACTAACCCATTAACCCAATGTGTTATGATTCGTGTCATAGGATCTTCAATTTATAATCCTAGAACCTAATCAAACAGCTTCTTAATTCTTAATTAAGTTTTGGGCTGAAGGTTGGGGTTTGGCTTTTTAAAAATAATTTTTATATTTGTAAAATATTTTTACAACATGATTCTATCAACCAAGTTGCAGGTTTGATTCATAATCAATATGCAAGTAAAATAAACATGAAACTACTTTAGATCTAATCTAAACAGGTTCATGTAATTGAAACAATTTCAATAATAATCAATCATAAATCTTTCTAGATAAAATCTAACATATTTATGATGATTAAAATTAGATTAAAATATTTTTAATCAGATCATAAAATTTTTTAAATCTAATCTAAAATTTTATGATCAATATTTTAGATCAGTACATACTAGGATAACCTTTCCACTGTACGGGGTAGACCTTATAGGAGGATAACCTTATGGCAGTCTGTGCAATCTAAAATAATTTATTTTTAGATCTAAAATTATTTTAAATCTATTAAATTATAAATAAAATTAAATCAAATCTAATAAATTTATGATTAGAGTCAGATCATCACAAACAAGGACAATCTTTTCACTATAAGGAGTAAACCTTACTGCAGGACAACCTTATGATAGTTCGTAAGATCTAGATTTTAAATTTTAGATTTAATAATTAGATTATAAATTAAATCTAATCTAAGAAATAATCTAAACATGCAAAAAAAATCATGTAATAAGAACCTAGGCTCTGATACTAATTGAAGGAACCAGATCTATGGTTTCACGGGTTTATCTTGAAACTTTTTCAGGATTAGATAGTGGAAGACTTAAATAAATTAAATATTTATTTAAATAAATATATAAACACCTAGATCTTAGATCTATTATATGATCAAGGTATGATATTAAATTAAAAATTAAAAACATAAAGAAGAAGGAAATGTTGATTACGTCAACCTAGATGTACACTACATCTAATACAGATATGAAATCAATAGATCAGATCTATTACCTATGTAAGTTAGACATTCTAACTTACTAATTTGGGCTTGAGGATGAAGCCACATGCTGCACACACATCTAACCTCTAGGAGTCATCCACACGAGCCTACGAACTTTGTTCTGAAGTCTGATGTAGGAAATCGACACAGCATGCTAGTACAATACTGATACTTCTTCGACGGTCGATCCGACGCTCCCTTCTTCAAAACTTGGACTCTCCAAAATATGAGAAGGAAGAGGAGAGTTTTTTGATCTGAGACTCTCTTAGAAAAACTCAAAAGGAGGAGAGAAGAAGAATAAAACAGCTCTAGAAGAAGACCCTCTTCTTCTTCTCTTTTCTCTCACCTAGACACCTAGTTTGGTGCCTATGGAACCCCCACGCCCAAGGACCCTCATTCTCTGATTTTTGCACACCCCAAACCTCTCCTAAAGCTCTATATTTCACAAAAATTTCAGCTAAAAAGTCTCTTTAAATAATGAGACATGGAGGGTCCAAGTTTGGTCAAATTCCTAGACTAGGAAAGACATTAAATGGCAAGTTGTTGGGGCGCCCAACTCTTGGGTGCCCCCACCTTTTTTATTTGCCATGGACCAGCAAGGGGGGTGCACAAAAAAGTCCTCTTTTACCATGAAAATCAAAGAAAATAAGGAAGGATGGGTCGGCACACTTATGGGAAGGAGTTTTGGTTGTTTCAAAATACTATCTCATAGGATTTCAAATCAAAACAAACTCCAACTTTGACTTAGTCCATTACCCAACTTCCTAATGAGAAATAAAGGAGAGGAGGGGGGCATGAGAAGGCCTTGGCATGGAGAATCTTCATGTAAAAATAAAAAACCAAAGAGGGTGGGGCATGAGGATTAGGTGGCACAAGTGATAGGGAGTCCTAGTCACATCAGGACTCCTATTTTGACTTGGTCAAACAAGATCTATTAACTAAATAAAAATCAAGAGTAAACCAACCCAATTAAATTATGTCCTAATCCATTTAAGAACTTAATTAAATTAGATTAAATTAAATTTAATTTTGATTTAATTTTCTAATTAAATTAGAAAATTGGTTGACTCGAGTCCTAGTTAGACTAGGACTTGTTCTTCCTTGCACTTGGCTTATCTAATAAGCTAATTGGACTTGATCCAATCAAGTCTAAACTAAATTTAATTAAATTATATTTAATTAAACTTAATTTTAGCCTTTAGCTTAATCAAATTAAGCCAATTAGCAATTTAATTGCTAATCGATCCTCCTGCAATACTTGCACTAGGTTAAACACCAATCGTATTGATTGTATAACCCTAGAATACGATTTTTAATCGTTGACCAATCATTTCGATCAGATTCGTGAGCTCTAATGTGTGTGACCTCATAGGTCCGAATCCTATGCCAATAGCATAGAAATAAATTTTCGTACCAATCAAAATGACTATCTAGTAATGATACCTGATGGTCGGATAGGCCGAATGTATAGAACAACATCCTTAGAACCCATACTGATATAGTTTCCATATAATTCATCTCCTTGACCAAAATGCTCGTAGGACATCTCAAATTTCAACTGTCAACTCTGATCAGGTTGTCCATATTGTATTTCAAAATATCAAATCAATCTAATGGATTACCCTGGCCATGGTTTTGCTATATTAAAATATAGTGATATATTCTTCTCCAACTCTTGGAGTGGTCAATCCCATCTTGATCATACTCTAACTTTGTAAATACTTGACTATGCCTAGATGCCTTTCATTACTGAATTAGAAATTCAGTTAGTCTGGTACCAAAGTACAGTGAGTTGCTTGCAGGTCACTGAGATGATCTCAAGTCAAAGGGACACTTATACTTATATCCCATCAGAGATATTTTCGATAGCAGAATGCTCTGAAGTTGGTCATGTTCAATGATGATGTACCTGTACATCTCACCTATATATCATACCAGTGTCTTCATACTCCTTGGTTAAGAGGACAACCAACCTATATGGCATAAAACGATCTATGCTCGATAGATGTTGTCGTCCTTATTAACAGCCTATCATTTGTTCGTGAACAAATTTAAGGACTAATCGATAAATCCTTTCTATATCGAAGCTAAATAGTTCTAAGAATTTGATCACAACAATGGAGTTCATTAGAAGATGAATACTTATGATGAAAAATATCAAAAATATATTTTATTTATTAATGAATCAATTATAAATATAAACTAGCTTAACCGTTAAAAGGCTGATGATTGACTTTGGGACACATTTTCCAACAAGATCTAAAATTGTTCTAGATCTAGGTATTGATTTGATCAATATTAATTATGATTAATTTATTTTTACATTTATATTTGCATCATGACATGTTATAGATCCTTGATGTAGGGTTTTGTAATCTGATTACATGCATATTGTAGATTAAACTATTTAATCTATATATTTCGCTGCTTTAATTTCGAAAAAATTTTGAAATCTATGCATGAAATCCTGCTTTTCCATCAGTGGTATCAGAGTATCTAAGTTCTTTTATAACATATTCATGTATGCTTTAGAATAAATTTAAAAATTAAAATTAATTAAATACCGTACATACCGCTATAAGGTTATTCTGTTGTAAGGTTAATCCGAAAAGGTTGTCTTAGTATGTACTCATTTGAATTTGAATCATAAATAATTTAGATTAGATCTAAAAAAATTGTAATTTAATTTTTTGATTTAAATTTAAAATTAAATAGTATTAGATATATTTTAGATTATTTAGATTAGATCTAAATAATATCAAGATTGCATATACTGTCATAAGATTGTCCTGCTGTATGATTTCACCCTTACAATGAAAAGGTTATCCTAGTATGTGCTAATCCGAGAAATCTAAATCATAAATATGTTAGATGAGATCTAAAATAATTTATGATTTATTTTTAAATTTTAAATTTAATATTAAATGGTTTATGATCAGATTTTGATCATGAGATCCATGTGATATGTTTCATGTTTTAATCTAGATCTTCATGTTGCATATATTGATATGTAGCTTTATTTTTGAAATCTAGCTTTTATATGTATGACATATAAGTTTTATAGAATTTAAATTACGAACTTACTTTTTGCAAAATTCTAGATTCAAAATCCTAGGACATGATCGAAACATTGAAACAAATTCAGATCTAAAACCATCATTTGAATTTGATTCAAAGTAAAGTGTTTACAATGTGAAAATGTTTCAAATGATCAAATTAGAAATTAGTTCTGAGGTTCCATAAACCTAAAAACTCATGAGCTTGAACTTAATTAAGAATTAAGTGATTATTTAGGATCTAGGTTTGTGATTTAAAGATGCTAATATAATTTCATAAAACATGGGTTAATGGATAATGGGTTAGCTTTGATTAGATCCTTAATTGGGTTAGACCTAAGGTTAGATTTAAATATGGACTTAGTTAAAAAATTGATCCAACCTAATTAATAGTTAATTAAGATTAGATCATTTCTCTAAATCAATTCAATAGTTGTAGTTGATCAAAGTCCATGCATCTAAAAATGGATACTGATCGTGGCTCAGTGGTTGAGCCCGAGACTTTAGGTAAATCAAATCAAAATTGATAAATCAATTGATGTCTAAGGTAAGTCTGGCATCCCAGACTGGTGGTTTTTAATTGGCAGCCCACTTACCTAGCCATTTTTTATGGTGTCTAAGGCAAGCCTTGGCAGACCCTCCCATCGATCTCACTTACCTGACCAATATTGTTAATCATCTTTTGATTAGGTTGCTTATTGATTCGTGCTAACCCATGTCACATAGGAAATCAGTGAGATTGATTTTACTTAGTGAGACTAATCTAGGTGCCCATAGACTAAAATTGATCCTAGTCCTTATCGATAACTTGAGAAGTCAGTGGGAGGACTTGACTTGGTGAAGTTAGTGGGAGCAAATTGGTCGATGTCCTTTCTATCCTTAAATCATAAATATTTTAATTTCTCTAAAATTATTAGGTTCTTAAAATGATAAAGTTATGGAGATAACTGAGTCATAGCCTCCCATTAAGGTGTTTGATAATGGATCCATTAACTCAATAATCATTGCAGGCCTAAAGTGCTTGTTGTCTAATGGAATTATCATTCATCATATGATGACTAGGATGTATCCCTCTATTGGTGGTTAGGTTGGCCAACCAAAGTTGGGCTTAATCATTCATTGGTTAGATGCACCAAGTATGGTCATGTTAAGGTTGGACCAAACCAGATCCTTATAGTGAAGGTCAAAGCCTACTGATTAGGTTTCTAGGACAAAATTAAATTACAAGAAATTATTTGGAGAAATAATTAGTTATGAACCTACCCTTAGATGTACATGGGTTCGCCAACCAAAGTTGGGCTCGTGTGCAGTCTATGTGGATTCTAGTACCTACTAGGAAATTAAAGTAATTTTCTGAATTGGAGGTAGAGGCTACCAATTTGAATAAAATAGTGGGAGAACCTTTATACTAAAGTCCAAGTCTTTAGGCTTAATATAGTTCATATACTTAGGTCAATATTCTCTTTTATCAAATTTAGGCTAAACCCTAATTGCTCCTATCACTATTAGACAGTGATAACTTATGGGACCCAACTTCGATAATTAGTATCGAAAGTTGAATTTGGTTCAGCAGTACGAATGGATTTGTATTGGGGCTTCAAAGCCCAGTCAAAATAATTAGTCCAAAATTGATCCAAATCAGGCATAGTGCTTCTACTGTAAGAAGCAGGGTCATAGGAAGAATAATTGTCTTGCTACCCTTTACCATAATAGGCTGAACAAGAAAAAGGAGCAAAAGTTGCTTATTAAGGATGTTATATGATAACACCTTAAAATTTCTCTGTATGAAATTCTGCTACCTGAGTATGAGATACTGATAGTTCTATGCAATTTGTTGCAAGAACTATAGGTAAGTGGAATGTTTGAAAATGGTGAGAAATACCTAAACATTTTGGATGGAAGTCTTATTCCAATCCTAGTTTTGGGAATTGTCAAGCTTATTTTCAAAAGATGTCATTTTGAGTGATTGTTACTATTGTCCATTGTTTATGATAAATGTGATCTCTATTGGCCTTTTAATTAAAGATGGTTATCATTTATCAATAAAGAGGATTGTTGTGACATTATTGTGAAAAATGTTACAATAATATATGAACAATAAAGAAATGATATTTAACATTTACACAGCCTGTTAAGTGTAATGTACACATCCAAGTTAGATTATGTCATGGATATCTATCCTTAGCATTATAGGCTTAGTCATCCTGACAAGAATAGGATAAATAGATTAACTTGAGAGAAAAACCTCGACATCAATGATTGTGAATCATTGATAGCCTATGAATCTTGTCTTCTTGGGAAGATGATAAACTCACCTTTTATTGAAAAAGGTGAAGGAGCCGATAAAGTTCCAAGTCTCATACATAGTGATGTATGTGGACCTATGATCTTAAGTGCCAAAGAAAGATATTAATATTTCATTACAGACGACCTATCTGAGAATGGGTGTGTCTAGATGAATCATTTGAAATGTTCAAATGATTCAATAATGAAATAGAAAAATAAATTGGATAAGATATTAAAACTCTTGGATTAGATCAATGAGCCGAATACTTATCCAGTGAGTTTGTGACATATCTAGAAGAGAATTGGATTCTCTCTCAGTAAATTTTTTTTCAAAATACGGTGTATCTGAAAGAAGAAATTGAACTTTATTAGATATGGTTCAATTCATGATAGGGTTCACTACTTTGCCTATTTTAAGATTGTGCTCTTGTGACTACTTATTTTACTCCAAAAATATTCTGAGTAGATCTATCGCAAAGACTCCATATGGGATACGGATCAGGCATAGACCTAGACTCTTTCACCTTCAAGTTTTGGGGTTGATCGGCCTATATCATAGGTTTTCACATAGATAAACTTGGATCCTGGTCCAATAGGTATTTAAGGGTGATTAATTCTACCATACTGAAGAACATGAGATGTTCTTCAGCAGTTAAAGAAGTTCCTTAGAAAAAAAATCGATACCCGTCAAGTTGAACTCGGAGAAGTTTGACTAGTAGAAAAGAACCGATGTAATCTAGTAAACCTACATAATCATATTTAATCAGATCAAACCCGAAGCCCATTAAAGTATCACCTTTAAGGAGATCAACTAGAGTACCACATTAGCCAGATAGATACTTCAGTATCTAGATCTGGGACAGCAATCCTATTGAGCTTGATAAGAACAACAAGGATCCGATCATCAATAGGGATACAATGCAGTGATCTGACTCTAAGAAGTAGCTTGGAGCCACATGATCTAAATTGAAGTCTATGAAAATCAATAGTGTATGGACACTAGTTGATTCACCTGAAGGGATAAACTCCATTGGATGTGAATGAATTTTCAAAAGGATCAGAGTAGCACAGATGTGAAGGTAAAGACCTATAAAGCCTATTTGGCTATTATGTCAGTTTTGGAACATACGTTTTGAACGTATGTCTTTGTTATGAACCAAGATAAACCCTGCATTAATAAGTAGGCAAAATGTTCTATAGTGTTATTCCTTATGTTGTCTATGGATGAAATTCTCTTAATCGAAAATGACATTCCAGCATTACAAGGAATAAAGGTTTAGCTATCATCTTATTTCTCTATGTACGAGATCAGACGTGGTATACTCACTAGATATAGTGTCTGATCCAAGTAAGAACCACTGAAAGGTTGTATAGGCAATCCTTGGAAAATACTAAGGTTCAAGGACTCAAATATGGAAATACTGACTTAACATGTGGATGTTTTAACAAGATGATAACACGAGAATGTCGGATCATGCCCTAATTATAGGAGCAATCTATTGGAAAGATTCCAAGCAGTATACCTTAGCTTATTCAGTTAGTGATGTAGAGTACATCGTGGCATATGATGCTGCCATGTAAGCCACAGTTGTCGAGGTTCATTAGCAGTTTAGGAGTGGCACCCTCCACCAACGGTCCAGGCCTATCATAGCACTAGAGCCATAGCTTAGGCTAAAGAATCAAAAGACAAGCATATTATATATCGCTTTCACCTTAGATTTTAGATTTGAGTGATGTCGAGCTTTGGAATATTGATGTAAAAAGAGAACTTGACTGACACATTTGCTAAGGCCTCAGAACTAAAAAGTTCTACGAACTCAAGTGGAAGATAGCATATTTGATATCATTCCGATTGGCTTTAGTCCAAGTGGGAGTTATTGAAAAATATGTCCTAAAGCCAATCATCTAAGTAGTAGATGATTGAAATTAGTATATAAATTATCTAATAATAATAGTTATTTGGCTGGTTCATCATAAAAGTTCTATCTTTCTTAAATGAACTTCTAAATTATGATGAAGTCCTTAGAACCATAATCAATTGATAAAGAAGGATTTATCGGATGGTTTTTAAATTAAATGATAAGTTATTAACAAGGATGATAACTTATCGAGTGTAGGTCGCTGTTTGCCATATGCATTGGTTATCATCATTACCAAATGGTGTGGAGACATTGGTATGGTATCCAGATGAGATGTAGGAGTACATCTACATTGAACATGATCAATGTAGCACTCTACTATCAAAAGTAGCTAGCTAAGACCAATGGGTATAAGTGTCCCTCCGACCTGAGATCACCACGGTGACTTGCAAACAACTCACTGTACTTTGGTGCTGGACTGTCTGTCTTTCTAATATAAGTTTGAAAGATTTCTGGATACAGTCAAGTACTTGTGAAGTTGATGTGTGAGTCAAGATGGGATTGACCACTCTTGATTAGCTTCAGGAAGAGAATGTCTCATTGTGTTTCAATTTAGCAAAACCTAGGCCTGGGTAATCATCATAAGGTGTCACGGAATTTATGAAATTTTGAGACATAATAGAGATGACTTGTATAAGTATTTGATAGGATACTCAAAGTCATCTTGAGTATTATTGGTCATAGGAATGAATTATACGATAACCATGGGCCAAGATTTTAAGAATGTTGCTCTGTATACATTCGACCTATCCAGATGTCAAGAACCATTGCTAGATGGTAACTTCGATTAGTACAGGAATTGGTTCCTATGCTACTGCCTTAAGTTCAAATCTATGGGGTCAGACACATTAGAGCTTGTAACCTGTTCAGATGGTTAATCCATGATTGAGAATCATTCTAAGATCAATCCATCAATACGATTGGTATTTTGACCTAATGCAAGTATTACAAGAGGATCGATCAGCAATTGGATTGCTAATCGGCTCAATTTGATTGAGCAATCAGGTTGAAATTAAGTCTAATTAAATTAGATTCAATTAAAATTAATTTAGATTTAATTAGATTAAATCTAATTGGTTTATTGGATAAGCCAATCGCAAGGAAGAATAAATCCTTATCAGACTAGGACTTGAGTGCACCTAATAATTGAGTTACAATTTAAATTAGAATTAAACATAATTTAATTTAATTTAACTAGGCTCCTAGTTAGACTAGGATCATCTTTAATTGGGTTGTATTTAATCTAATTTAAATAGGATTTAGATTGGGTTCAAATCTATTTTGACCTAGTCAAACACGAGGAGTCCCAGTTGGACTGGGACTTTCTCTTTCCTTGCGCCTAAGAAAGCCCACACCCACACTTTATTTTTAGAAGTTAATGTAACTTAATTACATGCCTAAGAATGATTTCCCATGCCCCATAATCTGGAGGTTTTGGAATAAATTTTGAATTGGTCAAAATTGGAAAGTAGTAATGCAAGGGATTCTATTTGATAGAGTCCTTAAAATCTAAAGCTCTATCTCTCTCTCTCTCTATGGAAATAAACTCCATGCCTCCCATATTATTGTGCGCCCTTTTCCCATCCTTTTAGGAATGTTTTTGCTTGTTCTCCATGTTGAGAAAGGGATGGGGTGGCATCAAAAAGTTGGACGCCACCAAGAGTCCTTCTAAGACTAGTCTTTGACCTAGTCTTTGGTTAACCTATGCCACCTTTCAAGGCCCTTTGAGGATGTGATAAATCCCAGAAAAATCATGAAAAATCAGAGGAAAAGGAGGAGAAGACATGGGTGGTTTGTGGTTCCAAGATTCTTGTAGAAGAGCCTTCAACTAAGACATCAAAGGTTGATGTCTTGAAGAGATAAGGTAAGAGAAGATTGTCTTCTCCTTATTTTTCTTTTATGTATTTTTCTTCTTGTTTATTCTTTATGATTTTTATGTGATAAAAATATGAGAGAGAGTTGAATAGGGCATGGGGATACGTGCTCTAAGTTGTTGGGGCATGATGTTCTTTTTGGACATGATTTGGTCTTGTCCTGATGAAAGAAGGAGAAGAAAACAAAGGTCTTCTCTTAGGAACTCTTTAAGAATCCTTCTTCTCCTTATTCTTATGAAAATTTTTTAGAGTAAAAATTAGAGATGTTAGATCTAGAAACGTAGAAAAAATTGAGAGAAGAAGGTCTCCTCTTGTCTTATAGCATAGAGATATTTTCAGGACATCAATCATTGATGATCTGAAGAAGAAGATTTATCTTCTCCTAGGATTTATTTTTTTATTATTTTATTTTTTGATTTATGAGAGATCCAAGGGTTAGATTCCTCCCTTATTCCTCCCTTATTACTCATGTTCTTCATCTTTTGAAGTATCCAAGGGATTTGAAGAATATGTATTTGATTGACCATCAGGAGGGATCCGTGAGAAGCTAGCACTTCGAGGGGATCTTCATTCGACAAATCTCTGATCTGTGTTGCAGGTTTGTGCGGATTACTTATAGATGTCGGACGCATGTGCAGCTCTAAAAGTAACAACAAAAATCAATCGTGGAGTTCTCGATCCTTGAAAAGGTAAGAGAACTGATCTCTTTGTAACCTAGATATGATCTTGGGTTAGATCTAGAATTATTCTAGATCTAGGTATTGATTTGATCAATACCAATTATAATTAATTTATTTTTAGATTTATATTTGCATCATGACATGTTATAGATCCTTGATGTAGGATTTTATAATCTGATTATATATATATTATAGATTAAACTATTTAATCTATATCTTTCGCTGCTTTAATTTCAAAAAAGTTTTAAAATCTATGCATGAAATTCTGCATGTTTTCCATCAAGCCACTTTTGAGTCCATCATGTAAGCTTGACAAAGATGAAGGAGGTAAAAGTGTTGATACAAAGATTTATTGAGGCATGATAGGTTTTTTATTGTATCTAACTTTTAGTAGACTAGATATCATATTTAGTTTTTATTTATGTGTACGATTTCAATCTAATCCAAAAGAATCACATTTAAATGCTATGAAAAGAATACTTAAATACCTAAAAAAAACTCAAAACCTAGGTTTATGGTACTCTAAGAATTCATTAATTGATTTAATTGGATATTCAGATGCAGACTTTGCTGGATGTAGATTAGACAGAAAAAGTACTAGTGGAACTTATCAATTTCTATGAGTTAACTTAATCTCCTGATTTAATAAGAAGCAAAATTCGGTTACATTGTCTATGGTCGAGGTCGAATACATTACAGCTGAAAGTTGCTGTGTATAAATCTTATGGATTAAGCAATAACTTGAGGACTTTGACATCAAACTAAGTAAAACTCCCATAAGATGTGATAATACTAATGCCATAAATCTATCTAAGAATCTAGGTCAAAATACATTAAAATAAGACATAATTTCATAAGAGAGCATGTTCAAAATAATGACATAATTTTTGATTATATTTGTACTAAAAAATAATTGGCTAATATTTTTACTAAGATCCTGAGTGAAGATAAATTTTATGAAATTAGGAGAGAATTGAGAATTCAAGATTCTTTTGCTTAAATATCCTTCTTTTGATCCCAACTTATCATCTACTAATATTTTTGGATCAATCCTTGAGACTTAATTTCATTACTTTTAGTTAAAAATTATCCATCCTTCTTGTCTTTTTCTTGACTATGAGAAGAAAAATTATTTTTGAACTTAATAAAAAAAATCATGGATAAATAATTGTACTTTACTTATCTCATGGATTTATTTGAGCATTCTAATGATTTTGATCATTTGATTCATTTTAAGCAACTATTTGTATTTTACACATTTTGATCATATTATTATTCTTTTTGAAAATTAATTAGTATCAAGAAATTATTTTTAATCTTAAAAAAAGATTATTGATGAATACTCATGCCTTGTTCATATTGATTAATTTTAAAAAATAAATTTAAGAAAAATACTCTTTTTAAGTATTTTGATATTGATGTCAAGCAAAATATTTCAAAAAAGTTATTAAAATCAAATATTCAAAGAGAACTTTAATTTTTAATCAATTGATATCGAACAGCTTAACATTTATCTTGTATTTTATTGATCTTAATATATATATATATAATAATAAAAGAAAAGAAGAGATGATCCTTGAAAAATTGAATATATCTTATAATTTGCTTTGAACGATCGATTTAAAATCTTTAATCTTTGAAATGTTCCATCTCTCTTGAATCTTTGAAGTTTAAAATAATTTTACTTAATGAATTTATTTTATTCAAAATGGGAGAGATGTGTTTTTAATCCATATTGTTCATAAATATAATTTAAAAAAAAAGAAGAAAAGATATTCATTCTAAATTTTTTGTATTCTTTCAAAATAGGAAAGAAAAGCTAAAAGATAAATTTATCCAATAATAAATATGAAAAAAAGGAAGAGAAAATATTATGTGATGATTTTTTTGGTATTTACTAGTATCAGATGTTTGTTTGTTAAATAAGGAGAAAGATGTTTGTTTATTAAATATTATCTAGTTAGTCTTGACTAAATATTCTAATTAATTTGAGTTAAGAACAATGAATTTTGATTGTTTTATCATCCTTTTAACTTAAGCTTTCATGTGATTATTCAATTTAAATTCAATTGATTTGATTGTCAAATCATTTTTGATAACTAATTGGAGTTAAAACTAATTTAAAATATATTCTCACTCTAAATAAATTAATTTTGATATATACTTCTAATTTTAAAACTCATTTAAAAATATAAATATAATACAGAATTTTTAATGTATCTTTAAAAATCTTTGTAAAATTATTTTTGCTCTGATACTATCTTTATTTTACTTGATATATTTCTGATATATATATTTTTTGAGCTTAATTGATTGAAATTTATTTAAGAAAAGAAAAGAATGAATAACAAATTAAATGTTGTGCTTGATTTCGCTATTCAAATCTTTGAAAAACTCTAATTCTCTTAAAGCTTAAAAGTACATACTCGAAAATCTATTCAAATAATCATATTCATTCAAAAAGGGGGAGAACCTTTGATATTTGAATTTAAACTAATTTCTGTAAAGAAAGAATTTCAAAAGATAGGCTTTTAAAGGAGAGATGATTCATTTGATTTGACTCAATTTTCTGAATTTGATACATCTATCATTTGACACACTCCATCACATCTCTAATTTTTCATCTGATTTAGATGCTTCTAGCCAAGATCTGATCTAGTTTAGTTATCTTTGTATTAGGTTATGATCTAGTATCTCTTAGTTATTTCTATGAGTTGTTGATCAAGTCATGGTTGGTTATATTTTGGATCTAACTTATGGCATTGGTACTATTGGCTGCTTGGGTCATGTTGTGACGATTTATGGTGCTCCCAAGCCTTGGAAGGCCACGGGCAGGCCAGGGTGAGGGCTCTGAGGAGGCTAGGATAGGTGTGGTCTTAGGAGGCAGCATGTAGCTCTTCACGGGCTTGAGGGTCAGATATTGAGGGCCTCAAGGGGCTTCATTGGTGCTTCGAAGACCTGGGACACAAGGTGGAGCAAGGAACCAAAGTCAGAGCTTAAAGGCTGCAGAAAAAGGATTTTTTGCAGGTTAGCCAGCTCAGTCCAAAACTAGGTTGGCTAAGTCTCAATGCACAGGCAAAATAGAGAGCTATGCATTCGGGACTGCTGGCATGGCACAGGACTGGGCCGGCTTAGTTTCAGACTGAGCTGACCTAGTGGAACTTAGCCAGCTCAATGCTGAGACTGAGCTAGCTCAGTGCGCGAGCAGAGTTACGTGAGGGTCTATTTTGGGCTAGGATCCGAGTTGATCCTAGGGGTCTTAAGGCCTAGTTTGAGAGGTCTTAAAGGGGCTAATTCATGTATGGGTCGGGTCTAGATCCAGAGAATGAGAGCATGGGTGTACATGGGTTCGGTGAGTGCTTTCATGTATTTAGGTTAGTCGGGGAGTTTTTTGGTCGGGCCTAATGGCTATGTATAAATATATAGGTTGTATTAGGGTTTAAAAGGTTGGAATTAATATAGATCTTTTCTCCCTCAACTCTCTTCTTCTCTTGTCTCTAGAGTTGCCGCCCTAGGATTCTTGAAGAAGCCCTAGAGAAGGGGGACATCTCCCTCAAACCCAAGGAGGGAGGCACCCCATCACAGATTAGGTAGAGGATCGGTGGTGTGCTGCCCATAGAGAACATCACAGATTTCTTCAGATCCATGCTAAAGATCAGGAGCTTCCGCAACATGGTATCGGGGTGCTTGTGATGTCAAGGATGATTGGCATTCGAGCGATATCATGGGTCTACAATTTGGTATTAGAGCTAGGTAATGCTTGAAACATTGTGGATGATAATATGATATTAGAGCCAAGTTTCAGAATCTGATGGTGCATGGAAGAGCCACATTTCAGAGCCTTATGGTGCTGCATAAAAGAGAAGGAGAAGTACAAGGTAAAATTAGAAATCTGCACAAGAATTCTATGGTATATCTCAAATCTATCTATGTTATTGTTGTGGTTTGGAGAGGATTAACGAAAAGAGATTTTTTTTGGGGTGGAATGATTTGGTGCATGATTTGCTGATCGGTCTTGGTGGAAAGGTCGGAGTGTATGATGGATCAGGTTTCAAAGAGCATCAGGAGGTCTCAGGCAGTCGGAAGTATCATGGATCAGGTTTCTTCTATAGGGGCTCTAGGGAGAGTCGCGGTTCAGATGGAGGATGGTTCTCCAGGTGCAACTGAAGCGATGGCTGGTGTAGGGGTAGAAGAGAAGGACTAGGGTGGAATTCTCTAGTGTTCAGTCATTGGATTCAGAAGTGTTGGATGAGCTCTTGGGTTTCGAAGGTGCCCACGGATTGCAGAGGTATCTGAGATAGCTTCAAAGGGGTCCATGGAGTGTAGAAGGTTCGAAGGGGCAGCGATGGTATTCGTGGTGCAGCGATAGGCTCAGCAATGCAGTGTTGGATGGTTGGCCTCGAGGGACTCAATGACAGAGAACTTCTACAGCATCAGGTGGACTTCAGATATAGGTGGAGCTCCAAAAAGCTGGCTTCATAATTGGAGAGGAATTTGACATGAGTTCAAAGCAGAGGGGTGCGGAAGGATCGATATCCTAGCACCAGCATCGATGATGCATAGTTCTAGGTAGAGCGGCATGTACAGGAGGATAGGCATAGTTCTGAGGAGACCATGTCAGGGTTTGCAGTGAGTGCCGGTATAGAAACCCTATGGATTTTTTAGGAAAGTCCAAGAAAAGTGATGCAGCTGCTAAGTAGATGGGATCCTACAATTCGAGGGTGCAGAGGTGCAAGCCAAGGTCTTCAGCGGTAGAGGCCGTCATCCAAAAGGCCTCAAGGGTGCACAATAGCTGAAGAGGTTTTGCAGAGGCGATGATTACACAAGGTGATGTCGAGTGCGTAGGGACAATGGAATCGTGTAGGAGGTCATTGCCGAGGGATTTGCCAAGGCTTGGGAGCACGAAGATGGAGATTGTGAGGATTTATGGTGCCCCCAAGCCTTGAGAGGCCATGGACGGAGCCAGGGTGAGGGCTCCAGGGAGGCTAGGATAGGTGTGGTCCTAGGGCTAGGACAGAAGTTGTCCTAGGGTGGAGGTGGCATGTAACTCTTCATGGGCTTGAGATTTAGGTATTGAGGGCCTCAAGGGACTTTGTTGGTGCTTCGGAGATCAGGAACACAAGGTGGAGCAAGGAACCAAAGCCAGAGCTTAAAGGTTGCAGAAAAAATTTTTTCTGTAGGTTAGCCGGCTTAGTCCAAAACTGAGTCGGCTAAGTCTTAGTTCATAAGCAAAATAGAAAGCTGTGCATTCGGGACTGTTGGCACGGCATAGGATTGGGCTAGCTCAGTTTCATACTGAGCCAATCCAATGGAACTTAACCGGCTTAGTGCTGAGACTGAGCCGGCTTAGTGCGCAGATAGAGTTACGCAAGGGTCTATTTTGGGCTAGGGTCTTGGTTGATCCTAGGGATGGGTTTGAGAGGTCTTAAGGGGGCTAATTCATGTATGGGTTGGGTCTAGATCCAGAGGATGAGAGCATGGGAGACATGGGTGTACATGGGCTCAATGAGTGCTTTCATGTATTGGGTTAGCCGGGGAGTTTTTTGGTCAGGCCTAATGGCTATGTATAAATACATAGGTTGTATTAGGATTTAAAAGGTTGGAATCAATACAGACCTTTTCTCCCTCAACTCTCTTCTTCTCTTGTCTCTAGAGTTGCCGTCTTGGGGTTCTTAAAGAAGCCGTAGAGAAAGGGGCATCTCCTTCAAGCCCAAGGAGGGAGGCGCCCCATTATAAATCTAGGTGGAGGATCAGTGGTATGCTGCCCATAGAGAACATCACAGGTTTCTTTAGATTCCGTGCTAAAGATCAGGAGCTTTCGCAACATGGTATCAGGGTGCTTGTGAATGTCAAGGATGATTGGCGTTCGAGCGATATCATGGGTCTATAATTTTGTATCATAGCTAGGTGATGCCTAGAACATTGTGGACGATAATACTTGGATAGTCGTGTCAATGAATTTTGTATGTTTTGATGGCCTAACTCTCATGAATGCTTTTGATACCGTTAGCACTTATATATTTTGATGACTTGATGTTATGATTTATTGTGTGTGGAATGATATCATTTGGATGTAAATATGTGTATCTAAATATGATGATATCATTTGATTGATGTGAAATGTAACCTTTGTGAATTAGCTAAAATTCTATTATGATATGCTGTAAACACTGTGTTGTATATAAGCCAATTGAAAGTTTTGTTATAAGCACTTGTTCTAATAGAAAAAATATATGGAATAAATTAAGGAGGAGGCTTTTTCCTTTTAAAGTTTAAAATTTCTTAAGATCTTACTTGATGATGTCAAAGAGGGAGAGAGTAGAGTAAATAAAATTAGGCTATAAGTAAAATTGAAGTAAAATTGACAAAAGAAATAAGTAAGTCAAACTCTTTTGCAAATAATTTGAATGTCTAACCATAAGTAATCTTCAAACTGCTCTTTATGTAATATTTATCAAATAACTGAATATGATATTCTAGTAAGTGATGTAGGCTTTTACATGCTTTATTTTTGCTTATGCTCAAATATTTTGTCATCATCGAAAAGGGAGAGATTGTTACTCCAAGAATTGATTTTGATGATTACAAAGCATTTGAGAGGATTACAAAAGAATTTGGCTTGGAAAAAGACTTTTTACATTTCAAGGATAAAATTATAATTTTATCAAGTTTTGATCTGAGAGCCTCAAGAGCAAGTATAGAAGATTTCTAATCCTTTGGCATATTGTCTCTATGTCAAAGGTCAACCTCTACTGTTTCGAAGGCCAAAAATATAGAACAATCGATTTTCTAGATTCTATTTAGAGGTCTACCCTTGTGCCAGAGGTCGACCCATGAGTCGATCCCTGTGATGAAAATCTTCTGCAATGGCTAGTTTTATTCCATTTAGACAGCTTTTAATAATTTTTTAAAGATCTCCAATGACTATAAATCTTGTCCAAGATTCTCTCCACCATCGATTGAAGATTTAAAAGGCTATAAAAAAGAAAAAAATATACGATATTTCATTATTCAATTCAGTCCTAAGCAAAAATCATATTTAAGCAAAGAAGCTTTCGTTTCAAGTTCACCAGCCTCTCAAGAGCTCATTCAAGTCTCCAACAATCTTGAGGGAAATAAAAAAAGCTTCCTCCATTATTGTAAAAAGTATTCTTAAGATTTTATTTGCTCATTAAAAAAGATAAACTTGTATTTGATTGTCATTAACTCTTATACTCTGCTTTATTATTTTGATTCAAGTTTTGGGGGGTTCCAAAACTTGGGAGGGTTGATTCGAACCTTAAATCAAAGTGTATAGGGTTGGCTTGTACCCAAAAAATAGGTGTGCTAGCTTGAGATAGCTAGGATCGGAGGTACTAATGTTGTATTCTGGTTGAATACATTTAGTGATTTTAAATTCTCAAGTAGGAGCTTGGAGAGTGGATGTAAGTGCAAGAAAAGCACCGAACCACTATAAATTTTGCTTGTTTGTGGTGTGCTTGCTATCTTTCTTTTCTTAGTTTGTTAAATTCTTTCTCTCAAATCTTTTATATTTTATCTAACTTAAATCACTTTACACTCACGACTTGCATATCATCATTCAATCATGATATCTTTAAATTAGCTTTAAAATTTTAAAAACCCAATTCACCCCCCCCCCTTCTCTTGGGTTGTATAGTTGCGCAACACAAAGGTAAGAGATTCGATCTCTTCTTGCCCTAGATATGATCTAAGGTGTTCTAGAACTATTCTAGATTTAGGTATTGATTTGTTCAATACCAACCATACTTAATTTATTTTTAGATTTATGTTTGCATCATGACATGTTATAGATCATGAATGTAGGATTTAGGGATTAGATTAAATTACTTAATCTA
>QRFJ01001745.1:107540-143219 GCA_006176705.1 Cocos nucifera
GAGATCAGACATCTTGTACTCACTAAAGATAGTGAGCAGATACCAGTCTAATCTAGGTAAGAACCACTGAAAGATTGTATAGACAATCCTTAAGTATTTGGAAAGTACTAAGGTTAGTGAGTCAAATATGGAGATGCTGACTTAAAACTTGTGGTTGTTTTGATTCCAATTTTTAGTCAGATAAAGACGACAACATGAGAGTGTTGGATCATGAATTTATCCTAATTAAAGGAGCAATCTGTTGGAAAGGTTTCAAGCAGAATATAGTAGCCTATTCTGTTAGTGATACAGTGTACATCATAGCATTTGATGTTGCCACGTAGGTTGTGTGGTGGCATAAGTTCATTAGCAAGCTGGAAGTAGAAATGGCATCCTCCATCAATGGTCCAGTTCTAATATAGCACTGGAGCCATACCTCAATCTAAAGAACCAAAGATGCACCATAGGACTAGTATACTCTGCATCACTATCATCTTAGATTTTGATCAGGATGACGTCGATCTTTAAAAAATCGACGAAAAAGAAAAACTTGATCGATCCATTTGCTAAAGCCTCAAAACTAAGAAGTTTTACGAGCTCAAGTGGAAGATGTTGGGAATACGTGCTCTTCCCAAATGGATCGATATGGCCGCTGGTGATCAACCAAGCAATAAAGAAGAACCTCTCAGAGATTACTATGGAAGCACGATCAAACAATTCAAGGAATAGAGAAGAAGAGAAGAAGAGATTTTCGAGAGAAAAAAGCTTTTATTAAGTATATATACTTTATAAAGGGTCAAGCCCAAGCTCATAGAAAAATTCTCAAAACCCAAACAACCCACGTATACAAAATAGTAATCTGCAAAAATTGAGTCGACCCAGTTTTAGACTGAGTTGGCTAACCTACGACTAGGTCGGCTCAGTCTGGACCCGTGAAAGCTAAGTCAACCTAGTTTTAGGCTGAGTTGGCTAACCTACGACTAGGTCGGCTCAATCCCAGACTGAGCCGACCCAATTGTGTAACTATGCCTGCAATTGTTCAAAAATGCTGCTCTCTATCTGGATTTTTCTCTGAAGACCTAGCCAACCCAATCCAGGACTGAGCCGACCCAAGTTCCCAACTGAGCTAACTCAGTCTTAAAGTGAGCCGACCTCAGTTTCTGAACTTTAATATTGAGACTGAATTCTTCTTTCGAGCTCACTCCCATCTTTCCATGATCTATCTTCTCATGTTTTTCCAAGACTTGGGAGTGCCACTTCTGAGCTCACATTCTCCACCTTGATGCTTCCAAGTCCTTATGAACTCATCTCTTTTCAACAGATCCATCCATGCCACACATCTCTGAAAGCTGTCTCTAGGGAGTACCTTCGTGAGTGCATCAGACTGATTCTTCTTGGTATGGACCTTCATCAGTTCCACTTTACCTTCCTCCATCAGCTTTCTGATCCTTGTGGTACCTCATGTCTATATACTTTGTGCGCACGTATGATAGACTGGGTTCTGTGCCAATAATAGAGCACTCAACTATCACTGAATAGTGTAACCTTGCTCTGCTCCATCTCCAACTCATCAATCAGCCTTCTTAAGCCAAAGGGACTTCTTTTATAGCCTCCGTTATCCCAATGTACTCAGCCTCTATGGTAGATAAAGCTGTGATTGGTTGAAGGGTTGATCTCAAAGACACCAGTCCACCATATATGCAAAAGGTAGAGTAGTAGACCTCCTTGTATTAAGATCACCAGCATAATTTGCATCAACAAACCCTTCTAGAGGACCTGAATCATCACACATCTTCACAGATTGTTCTCCAAATCCTCTCGGCTACCAACCAAACACCAAACCATAATCCCTTGTTCCATGCAGATATCTCAATATCCATTTCAATGTTAGGGTTATCCATGTATCTACTAATCGTTGTCACAGCATGTGCTATATCTGGTCTACAGCACACCATAGTGTACATACACTGCCTACAGCATTTGCATAAGGAACTCGTTCCATGTACTCTCTCCTCTTCTGACTAGGGGCACTGTAACTTGGAGAGAGACATATGGCTCGGCAATGGCATCTCTGCAGGTTTGGCCTTCTCCATCCCAAACCTCTCCAGAACCTTCTGGACATACTTTCCTTATGATAAATGGAGCACTCCTAGACTATCTCTGTCAGGATTTTGTACCAGCTGCAATCCAAAAATACTATTCCTTGTCTGAATTTTCTCGAGACCTAGCGACCCAATCCAGACTGACCGACTCAGTTTTAGAGTGATTGGCCCAATTTTGAACTTTGAGGATAGCTGATTTTCTTTTTGGCTCGCTCCCTTTTTAATGATTATTCTCATATATTCAGACTTAGATGTTGCACTCGAGCTGCACAGAAGAAGATATTTGAATATGATCTAACTAATTAGTTTCAATGGGAGTTGTTGAAAAATATGTCCTAAAACCATCATCTAGTTGTAGATGATTGAAATTAGTAGTGACTATAAGTAATAATGTTATTTAGCTTATTCATCATAAAAGGTCTATCTTTCTTAAATGAACTCCTAAACTATGATGAAGTTCTTAAAACCATACTTAATCAATAAAGAAGAATTTATTGGATGGTTCTTAAATTATTCATGATCAAATGATAAGTTATTAACTAGGTCAATAACTTCTCAGGTGAAGATCGCTATATGTCATATGCATTAGTTATCCTCATAACCAAGTGGTGTGGAGACACCGGTATGGCATCTAGGTGAGATGTAAGAGTACATCTACACTGACATGATCAATGTAATGCACTTCTATCAAGAGTAGCTAGCTAAGGCCAATGGGTAGAAGTATCCCTCAGATCTGAGATGACCACAGTGACTTGCAAGCAACTCACTGTACTTTGGTGTCAGATTGTCGTATTTCTAATATAGGTTTAGAAGATTTCTCAATACAATCAAGTACTTATAGAGTTAGTGTGTGAGTTAAGATGGGATTGACCACTCCTGATTAACTTCAGGAAGTAAATATCTCACTGCGTTTTAATTTAGCAAAATCTAGGCCAAGGTAATCCTTGTGAGGAGTCACGAGATTTGCTAACTTTGAAATACAATATGGATGAATTGTATGAGTGTTGATAGCTAACTCAAAGTCATCATGAGCATTATTGGTCAAAGGGATGAATTATATGATAACCATAGATCAGGGTTATAAGAATGTTGCTTTGCATACATTGGATCTATCCGAATATCGGGTACCATTGCTAGATGGTCATTTCAATTAGTATAGGAATTGGTTCCTATGCTACTGGCTTAGATTCTATTGGTGTCGAATCTGATTGATGCTGGATCGAGCTAGAGTTGGGGAAGAAGAGGTCATCGTCGGTGACCTGCAAAATAAAGTCCCATCTGGAGTAGGGGGTGGTGGCTCCGATAGGATCCTCCGATGATCAAGTCAGCTCTTTTGGCCAATAGAAATGGAGTGTTCAGGAAATTGAGTAGAGTAACGAGAAGGGAAATGAGAACTTAGAGAAAACAAATCTGGAGGATCTTTTTTATAGATGGAGCATATAACAAACTGACAGTAACAACCATAACCATCTGGTAGTGGGCCGCTCAGGCCATGTGGAGTTTGTTACGGAGGATGGTGTCTGTTGTCATGATTGTGAGGATTTGTGGTGCTCCCAAGCCTTAGGAGGCCACGAAAGGAGCTAGGGTGTTGGCTCCAGGGATTTTAGGGGCTTGGTTAGTGCTTCGGAGACTTGAGACATAAGGTGAAGCAAGAAACCAAAGTCGAAGAATCAAGACTGTAGAAGAAAGATTTTATATAGGTTAGCCGGCTCAGTCCAAAACTAGGTCGGCTAAGTCTCAGAGCATAGGTAAAATAGAGAGCTGAGCATTCAGAACAGTTGGCATGGCACAGGACTGGGCTAGCTCAATTTTGGATTGAGGCAACCCAGTGGAACTTAGCGGCTCAGTGCTGAGACTGAGCCAGCTCAGTGCGCGGGCAGAGTTATGCAAAGGTCTATTTCGGACTAGAGTCTGGGTTGATCCTAGGGATCTTAAGGCCTGATTCAAGAGGTCTTAAGGGGGTTAACTCATGTATGGATTGGATCTAGATCCAGAGGATGAGAGCACGAGAGACATGGGTGTACATGCGCTTGGTGAGTGCTTTCATGTATTGGGTTAGCCAGAGGAGTTTTTGGTCAGGCCTAATGGCTATGTATAAATACATAGGTTGTATTAGGGTTTTCATGGATGGAATCAATACAAATCTTCCCTCCGTCAATTCTCTCTTCTTCTCTTCTCTCTAGAGTTGCCGCCCCAGGGTTCTTAAAGAAGTCCTAGAGAAGGGGGCATCTCCCTCAACCCCAAGGAGCGAGGCACCCCATCACAGATCCAGGTGGAGGGTCGATGGTTTGCTACCCATAGAGAACGTCACAGGTTCCTTCATGTCCGTGCTAAAGATAAGGGGCTTCCATAACATGGTATCGGTGCTTGTGATGTCAAAGATGATTAGCATTCGAGCGATATCATGGGTCTATAATTTGGTATCAGAGTTAGGCGATGCCTAGGATGTTGTGAACGACAATATTGTATTAGAGTCTGATGGTGCATGGAAGTGAAGGAGAAGTCGTATAAGGTAAAATAAAAAATCTGCACAAGGATTTCATGGTATGTCTCAAATCTACCTTGTTGTTGCTATGGTTTGGCCAACCGGGAGCAGCAAGTTGAAGGTGGAGGTTGAGAGGATTAATGGAAAGGGTTTTCTTGGGGTGGAAGGATTGAGTGCATGACTTGCTGATCGATCTTGGTGGAAAGGCCAGGGTGTATGATGGTTATGTGATAGGCAGGGAGCGCTGGAGTGCTGTAGTAGCATTTCTTTGAAGATGTGTGGCTAAGAGAGGCTTGATGATACAACAGCCGAGGGAGGTATCTTAGTAGAGAGCATCTAGATTCTCTAGAAAAATGGGCAGTGTGGGGTTGTTGAAGAGAGGTCTCACAAGGGGTAACTATCGAAGGAAGGCTGAAGAAATGACTATACGTCCTTCGGTGTTAAGAAGGTGAGAAAATAGTCAAAGATGTATTCAACGGTTCGACTGGAGCATGGATTTGCGGAGCCTTATGGATGATGGAGATGGATGATCCATGGAGGTCAGTAGGTTAGGGTTGGGCGGTTGTAAAGCGGCATTGAGACAAGGCCAGGGAGCACTGGAGTGCTGCAGAAGCGCTACCTTGGAGGCACAGGGGCAGAGAGAGGCTCGGCGGTGCCGCAGTTGAGGAGTGTATCTCAATAGATGGTGTTAGGGGCATCTTAGGAAGATCGAAAGTAGGTCTCAAGAAGAGCCAGGAGGTGTCAGGGAATGCCAGGAGGTCTCAAGTAGCCAGAAGTATCATGGATCAAATTTCTTCTATAGGAGCACCAGGGAGGGTCGCAGTTCAGATGGAGGATGGTTCTCCGAGCACAACTGAAGCGATGGCTAGTGTAGGGGCAGAAGAGAATCACTAGGATGGAATTTCCTAGGGTTCAGTCGCTGGATTCAGAAGAGTTGGATGAGCTCTTAAGTTTTAGAGGTACCCATAGGTTGCAGAGGTATCCAAGAAGGCTTCAAAGAGGGCCGCAGAGTGCAGAGGGTTCGAAGGAGCAGCAATAATTTTTGAGGTATAGCGGTTGGCTCAGCAGTGCAGCATTGAGTGGTTAGCCTCGAGGGACTCGATGATGGAGTCGACTTCTATAGCATTAGGTGGACTTTGGATATAGGTGGAGCTCCGCAATGGTGGCTTCACAAGCAGAGAGAAAATTTGGCATGAGTTCAAAGCTAAGGGTCAACACCGATGATGCACAGTTCCAGGTGGAGCGACATGTGTAGGTGGACAGACGTAGCTTTGAGAAGATCGTATTAGATGGTACAGCATATGTTAGTGCAAAAATGCTATAGGTTCTTCAGGAAAGTTCAAAGAAAGTGATGCAGCTGCAAAGCAGAAGGGATCCTACATTTTGGATGGTGCCAAGAAGTAAGTACAAATCTTCAGTGGTGGAGGCAGTCATCCCAAAGGCCTCAAAAGTGCACAACAGCTGAAGAGGATTGATGGAGGCGATGTTTGCATGGGTGCTGTTGAGTGTGCAGGGACAGTGGGATCGTGCAGGAGGGCATTGCTGAGGGATTGCTAAGGCTTAGGGCACCAAGGTGGAGATTGTGAGGATTTGTGGTGCTTCCAAGCTTTGGGAGGCCATGGGAAGAGCCAGGGTGTTGGATCCAGGGATTCCAGGGGTTTGGTTGGTGCTTCGAAGATCTGGAACATAAGGTGAAGCAAGAAACCAAAGTTGGAGAATCAAGACTGCAGAATAAAGATTTTCTACAAGTTAGCCAGCTCAGTGCAAAACTAGGTCGATTAAGTCTTAGAGCATAGGCAAAATAAAGATTTGAGCATTCGGGACTGCTGGCACGACACAAGATTGGGCCGACTTAGTTTTGGATTGAGCTGACTCAGTGGAACTTAGCCACCCCAGGGTTCTTGAAGAAGCCCTAGAAAAGGGGGCATCTCCCTCAAGCCCAAGGAGGGAGGCACTCCATCATAGATCCAGGTGGAGGGTTGATGGTTTGCTACCTATAGAGAATATCATAGATTCCTTCAGGTCCATGCTAAAGATCAAGAGCTTCTACAACATAGTATCGGTGCTTGTGATGTCAAGGATGATTGGTGTTCGAGTGATATCATGAGTCTACAATGTGGTATCAGAGCTAGGTGATGCCTGGGATGTTGTGGATGGCAATAATGATGGCCAGTCAAGAGTGGTGTCCATCGTCATGACTTGCCAGTCTGTTGGGATTTAATATTTAAAGTTCAGATGGGATAGCTATAGGGGGTGAAGAACTTCACGTCACAATAGTTCAAGAGAGGTTTGGATGTTTTCATGATCATCTGTGCATTGACTGATATTTGCTGTATCAAGTTTAGATGCTGAGGTCCTTCTAGTGTTAGAGAGAAATTCCCGAGGGTGACACGGAGGAGAAGTCCGGAAGGAGTTCAACTAGTGGAGAAGTTCAAGAGGAGTTTGATTGGTGGACAAGTCCATCTAAAGGAGAAGCGGCTGGAAGAGAAGTCCTATCTGAAGAAGAAGTTTGGGAGGAGTTCGACTGATGGAGAAGTCCACCTAAAAGAGAAGTCCGAGAGGAGTTCGACTGGTGGAGAAGTCTGGATGGAGTTCAACTAGCAGAGAAGTCTGTCTAAGGAGAAGTCTAAGAGGAGTTCGACTGGCAGAGAAGTCCGGGAGGTGATCGACTGGCGGAGAAGTCCGGGAGGAGATCGACTGGTGTAGAAGTCCATCTGAAGGAGAAGCGGCCATTTTTTGGGGGATAGTTAAAGCTACGATTGTAGTTCTTCAGCAATTATAAATATCTTTTGATCAAGCTCTAGATGAAACTTCGGCAGGAGCGGGGTTTATCCCCAATAATAGTTTCTCCACTCTCGAGTTTGAAATACAAAAGGAGTAAAAAGACGACTGTCGAAGTCTGAGCCCGGGCTTCACGCCTGCTAGGCAGAAAATTTTGGCAATTTTCATGTTGGCACCAAAACTTCTTTAATTATGATGTGATTTTGAAGAGACGGCCTTTCGAAACTCCCATCGAAATGCTGTTCGAGGTATGGTCCAATAAAGGCTCTGCCAGTTGCCACCCTCTCCCATGATGAGTGGGACACGCATTGCACGAAGATCGATTGGAGGAGATCTGCAATTATAACTGCCTCTGGCTTCTCCTGGTTATTTAAGTCCTTTCTTCTCCAAAACTCATTTCACCTAATCCTTCTTCTCCCTCTGGTTCTCGCTTTCCTCCCGCCCAAGAGTTCTGGTTTCTTTCTCCATTCTCCCTAGGTCCAGGTGCTCCTCCACCCGATTTTAATCATGCTCATTGTCTCCTTGCCTTTCCCAATCCACAACCTTTTTTTTCTTAATCACCGTTGCATCTTTTGTTTCTCATTCTTCTGGTTTCTCCATAGGAATTTCCATACTTTATTTTTCTATTTTTTAGAGGTTTTTTTTTAAGTTGATTTCAATCCAGATGTCCTCTAGAACATCTCAATCCGCCAGTCCCTAGGGTTCATCTAGTTCGACCTTCTTAGACCCTATCCCCCTAGTAGAGGTCGAGCCTAGGAGTATGTCTCATCAGCCCTTTGTATCAGATACTATTTCTTGCATCCTGACCCTGAATGACCTATCTTTAATTAGGATTCAATATCGGATCCCCTAAGTGAAGGAACCAGATCAGGGTTTCATAGGTAGATCTTGAAATTTTTTCAAGATCCTGCAGTGAAAGACTTAAATAAATCTAAAATTTATTTAAATAACCATGTAAACACCTAGATCTCAGATCTATGATTAAGGCATGATATTAAATAAAAAATTAAAATCAAATAAGAAAGAAAAAGGTTGATCAAATCAATCTAGATTTACACTACATCAAATGTAGGTATGAAGTTTATAGATAAGATCTATTACCTGAGTAAGTTTAGATATTCTAACTTACTGATCTGGGCTTGAGGATGAAGTCACCAACCGCACACGCGTCCGGCCTCTAGGAGTCATCCACATGAGCCTACAATCTCTGATCTGAAGTCCGATGCAGAAAATCAGCACAACATGCTAGTACTGTGCTGATCCTTCTTTGACGGTCGATCCGATGCTCTCTTCTTTGAAATTTGGACTCTCCAAAATATGAGAAGGAAGATGAGAGTTTGCTGATCTGAGACTCTCTCAAAAAAAACTCAAAAGAAAGGAGGAGAGATTGAAAATAAAACAGTCCTAGAAGATGACCCTCTTCTTCTTTTCCTTTCTCTCACCTAGACACCTAGTTTGGTGCCTATGGAACCCCCACACCCAAGGGGACCCTCTTCCTCTGATTTTTGCTCACCCCAAACCTCTCCCAAAGCTCTAGATTTCACAAAGAAATCAGAACAAAATTCATCCAATAAATAGGAAAAAAGAAGAGTCCAAGTTAGGTTAAATTCCTAGACTAGGAATATCCAAACATGGGAAGTTGTTGGGGCGTCCAAGAGTTGGACGCCTCCTCCATAATTTTTTTGCTTGGACCAGCAAGGGAGGGCACCAAAAAAAAAAAGATTATTTTCATGGAATAAGAGAAGAATTAATTAAAAGAGGGGGTGGCACTCAAGGGAAGATGTTTTGGTCAACAAGGATTCTATCTCATAGAATCCTAAGCAAAACCAATTCCTCCTTTGACTTGGTCTTCCACTTAACTTCCAAATATGACTTAGAGGGAGAGAGGGGGCATGAAAATCATGAAGAAAGGGATTTTTCATAAAAAATACCTAAACAATAGGTATGGGGTGCGTTGGGACCAAGATGGCTCAAGGAGATAGGGAGTCCTAGTCACACTAAGACTCCTATTTTAACTTGGTCAAACAAGATCTTTTAGCCAAATAAAATCAAGATGAAACTAACCCAATTAAATAAGGCCCTAATCCATTTAAGGACTTAATTAAATCAAATTCAATTTTGATTTATTTTCTAATCAAATTATATAATTGGGTTAATCCGAGTCCTAGTTAGACTAGGACTAGTTCTTCCTTACACTTGGCTTATCCAATAAACCAATTGGACTTGATCCAATCAAGCCCAAACTAAATCTAATTAAATTATATTTAATTAGACTTAATCTCAGTAAATTAGCTTAATCAAATTAAGCTAAGTAGCAATTCAATTGCTAATCAATCCTCCTGCAATACTTGTACTATAGGTTAAATACCAATCATATTGATTATTTAACCCTAGAACGATTCTTAATCATTGATCAACCATCCGATCAGATCGTAAGCTCTAATGTGTGTGACCTCATAGGTCCGAACCTAAACTGGTAGAACAGGAATAAATTCTTATACTAATCGAAGTGACCATCTAGCAACGATATCCGACGGCCGGATAGGTCGAAGGTATAGAACACCATCCTTAGAATCAATGTAGATATAGTTTCCATATAATTCATTCCCTTGACCACAATGCTCGTAGGATACTTTAGAGTTTAACTATCAACTCTAATCAGGTTGTCCACATTGTATTTTAAAATATCAAATTCATCTGATGGATTATCTTGGCCAAGATTTTGCTATATTGAAATACAGTGATACATTCTTCTCCAACTCTTGGAGTGGTCAATTCTATCTTGATCATGCTCCAACTTTGCAAGTACTTGACTGTGCCCAGAAGCCTTCCATTGCTGAATTAGAAATTCAGTTAGTCCGGTACCAAAGCACAGTGAGTTGCTTACAAGTCACTACGGTGATCTTAGGTCTAAGGGATACTTATATCTATATCCCATCAAGGACATTCTCGATAGCAGAATGCTCTAGAGTCGGTCACGTTCATTGATGATGTACCCATACATCTAACCTGTATGCCATACCAGTGTCTCCACACATCTTGGTTAAGAGGATAACCAATCTATATGGCATAAAGCAACCTATGCTTGATAGACGTTGTCATCCTAATTAACATCCTATCATTTGGTCATAAACAAATTTAAGAACTAATCAATAAATTCTCTCTTTATCGAAACTAAATAGTCTCAAGGACTTCATCACAACAATGAAGTTCATTAGAAGATGTAAACTTATGATGAATAAAGATGTCAAAATATTTTTTATTAATTAATAGATTAATTACAATATCTCAACCATCAATAGGCTGACGATTAGCTTTGGGACAACACTAAGAGTATGACCTCAAACTTTCTCGATCAGGTGATTGACTCCGAGCCTACCATGGAGGCGTCCGAGCCTACCCAAGAACTAGAAGCAACCAAGAGCACCCCGACTTCGTCTACCACCACAGCTCCGGATGTTGAGTACTTTTAGTTGTATTCTTTCTTTTTCTCTTTTTATTTTACTTTGTATTTGAAAAACTTTGGTTAAATGAAAGCAAACATCTTTTTATCAATATCTTTGAATGTTTTTTGTACATTGGATGCAGTCCCCAGTCGATGCCGATCCGCTGCCTCAAGGAGTTTCCTTAAAATCAATGATTAGAAATTTTAGAAAAGAGGCTCGTCATTTGAAAAAGAAGCTAAAGAAGATCAAGGATGAGCTTCAGAGGTCCCGAAAGAATGCTTCAGAGGCGATGATTGAAGTCACCTACCTTTGAAAATTGCATAGGAAGGACTCTACAAGTTTCAGCATTTGGAAGGACAACTTTGAGAAAGAATTAGCTGAGCTTAAGAAAAGTGCCAGTGACAAGTCTTGGGTGCTGACGGCAAAGATCAGTTCCCTTGAGGTTAAGCTCAAAGCAGTGGAGTAAATCTAATTGCTATAAGGGAGCTTGTCATGGTCTATTGATAAAGCCTGACAGGAATGGGATTGATCTCAGAGGTTCTTTGCACTCTAGAAGCAATTGCACGATGCTAAGCTTGCCTATCCATCTTACCAAATGGGTTGGAGTGGGAGGATATCGTCATTGGAGCAGAAGCTTTGTGCTACTAACAGCGAAGTAGTTTGGCTCCAAAAGTGACTGGATGACCGCTATCAAGCCGGTACAAGTAGGGAGTCGGAGGAGATCGCCTCTTTGAAGAGGATCATTGGTGAGCTTTTGGAGTCGATCGGGATAGAGAAGGCTGAAGTCCAATGGCTGAAGCTTCAATTGACCTACGAGCAGCAAGCCATTAAGGATGTGGAGGCCGAGTCCAAGGTTCTGAGGAAGCGACGGTGGGAGCTTGAAGACAAATTCCAACGGGCCGACAGGATGATTTTGATAGCCTGCAGAAAAGGAAGGAGCTCGAAGAAAAGATCTTTCGGCTGCAACAGGCTCTGGTGATGGCTAGGGCCATTAGTCCGAAGTTAGAGGAATCCGATCCATCTTAGGACTTCGACCTCTTTTCTTCTTCTTTTTTTTTTATATAATCGATCTTGCAGGCTCTCATCTTCATTTTGTAACGAACTTTTACTTTTCAATAAAATAGTACCTTCTTTCGTCATCTTTTGTCTTGTGCGAATCCAATGCTTGTTGATGGCTTTGTTTTCTTTACTCTATCTTCTGTTGAGATGGTTGCTATGGATACTGAACTAAAGACCTTTTCGCGAACTAAAATGAGGTAATCCTCTATTTTGTTTATGCCACAGTCGTAGGGGTGATACGTATAAGGGTCGCTGATAGGGCTTCTTCCTTCTTTCCATTTTAGATCAATGGGATCTTGGATTTGCTCTTGTTAGGACGAGGTTCTCCTGCTATTTCTAATAGGACTATAGGGACACGTAAGAACCATTAAAAGGGCCTCTTCAGATTAATGAGGTCTTTGCTTTGCTCATGTTAGGATGAGATTCTCCTCCTATTTCTAATAAGGCTGTAGGGGCATATAAAGGCCATTGAAAGGGCCTCTCCTCTCATCTCATCTTAGATTAACGCGGTCTTCACTTTGCTCATGTTAGAACAAGATTCTCCTCCTATTCTTAATAGGACTGTAGGGGCACGTAAGGGCTGTTGAAAGGGTCTCTTTCCTCATCTCATCTTAGATTAATGAAGTCTTCATTTTGCTCATGTTAGGATGAGGTTCTCCTTCTGTTCCTAACAGGGCTGTAAGGGCATGTAAGGGCCATTGAAAGGGCCTCTCCTCTCACCTCATCTTAGATTAACGAGATCATTATTTTGCTCATGTTAGGACGAGGTTCTCTTCCTATTTCTAACAGGACTATAGGGGCATATAAGGGCCGTTGAAAGAGCCTTTTCCCTCATCTCGTCTTAGATTAACAAGGTCTTCGCTTTGTTCATGTTAGGATGATATTCTCCTCCTGTTCCTAATAGGATTATAGGGGCACGTAAGGGCCGTTGAAAGGGCCTCTCCCCTCATGTCATCTTTAGATTAATGAGGACTTCATTTTGCTCATATTAGGATGAGGTTCTCCTTCTGTTCCTAACATAATTATTTTCATCATGCAGCAAAGTTCGGAAAGTTTTTTCCTATCATTATAGTTTTACAACAAGAACTGAGATGCTAAAGTAAAGAGATTTTATTACCGCAAAGTCATTAGTGATACATTCTCAAATTTTTTGAGTTCCATGATCGGGATAGGTCGGCTCCTCCAAGCTCCTTTAAGTAATATGTCCCGGGCCGGACGATCTCCTTGACTTCATACTGGCCTTCCCAATTCAAAGTGAGCTTTTCATGGTTCTAAGGTTACAAAACAATCACTCACCAAAGTACCAGATCTTCCACTTTGAATACTTTGCCTTTGATCCTTGAGTTATAGTAGTGAGCTACTTTCTGCTTGTAAGCCACCATTCAAACTCAAGCTTCATCCCTTTCTTCTTTCAACAAGTCTTGTTAGTCCTAAGATCTTATGAGTGTCGTTGCTCATTAAATGCCACAACTCGTGCTGTTGGAAGTTTAAGCTCTATTAGGATGACAGCTTCCATCCCGAAGGCCAAGACGAATGGAGTCTTCTCAGTTGGCAATCTTTGGATAGTTCGGTATGCTTAGAGTACATGATAGAGTTTATTTACCCAAGTCCCCTTTGCTTTCTTAATTCTTGCTTTAATACCTTGTAGCAGGTTCCGTTGGTTACCTTAACCTCGTCGTTTGCCACTAATATAAAATTATGAGATATATTCAGATCTTCATAGAACTCGGCAAACTTAGTTCTAGCAAATTGTCGTTCATTATCTGTTATGAGGATTTGAGGTTGGCCGGATCTGCAAACAATGAACCTTCAGATGAAGTTTTGTACTTTTGCCTCAGTGATTTTGGCTAAAGGTTCGGCTTTGACCCACTTCGTGAAGTAATCAATCACCACCAGTAGGAATTTTCGTTGTCCAGATGCCATGGGAAAGGGTCCAAGTATGTCCATCCCCCATTATGTAAATGGCTAAGGGAAGCTCAAGGATGTAAGCTCAGAGACCAGTTGTCTTTGAATACTTGCGTTTCTTTGACAATGGTTGTATTTTTTGAAATACTCTATAGAGTTATGGTACATTATCGACCAATAATAGCCCTATCGAGTAGTTTATGAGATAAGAACCTGCCCCCAGATGACTTTCGTAGATTCCTTCATGCACTTTTCATAATGCAAAGTTGGCTTTAGAAGGTCGGAGACATTTTAAGAGTGATAGTGAATAAGATCTTTTATATAATTTGCCTTCATAGAGAACATACCGGGAGGCTTGATTTCTTAATTTTCGAGCTTCTTTTGGATCATGAGGCAAGTGACTAGTGGATCAATCCACCTCGACTCATGATCAACCTGCATCGCAAACTACGGTTCTTCCAAACTTGAACATTTTAGGACTTTGAAGAAGACTTCCTTAGGTAGTTCGGTTGGAGCCAATGTGGCCAATTTAGAGAAAAGGTTGGCTCTGATATTTTCTGCTCTTGAAATCTGTCGAATGCTAGAACTTTTGAAGGTCGGAGTTAAATTCTTCACATTCTCAAGATACTTTATCATACTTTCCTTCTGAGCTTTATAATTGCCACTAACTTATCCGACTACCAATTGGAAATCACTATATACTTAGGAGTCAGTCTGCTTTCAATTCCTTGGCTATCCTTAATCCAGCTATCAGAGCTTCATATTTGATCCTACTGTTTGTTGCAGAAAATTTGAAACATAGCGCATATTTAGCGATGACTCCCTCCGGGTTCACCAGGATCAATCCAATGCCTGCGCCCGAAGCATTGGATGAGCCGTCCACATACTGGGCCTAGAGGCCTTCAGGGAGGTCGGCCTTTACTTCAAAGAAGCTCGACTGCAACCATAGAATGCTAACCTTATTCTGTTCTAGTTTGGCCTCATCTAGGATAGTGCATTGTACTATGAAATTTGCTAGCATTTGAGCTTTAATTGATGGTCGAGACTGAAAACTGATGTCAAACTCTGTGAGTTCAATTGCCCATTTTGCGATTCTTTCGGAGGTATTTGTTCAGTGAAGAATTGTCTTGATTGGTTGATCTGTGAGGAGAGTTATGGTGTGCCCTTGAAAATAAGGTTGGAGTCTCCGAACTACATGCAGTAGAGCATAAGTTAGTTTTTCTAACTTAGTGTACCTAGTTTCGGCATCCCTCAAGACTCAACTTATGTAGTAGATCGGCCACTACACTCTTGCCTCTTCCTTAATGCCACAAGGGGCCACTAGAGAGACCGCCAAGTACAAAAATAATCCTTCTTCAGGTTCGGGCTTGGCCAATAGGGGAAGTGAGCCGAAGTAGCCTTTGAGTTCTTCGAATGCTTGCTGACATTTAATGTCCCGGTAAAAGTTCTTTGATAGTTTGAGAACTCGGAAGAAAGGCATACATCGCTCCACCGATCTCGAGACAAAGTAGTTGAGGGCCGCCATCCTTCCTGCTAGATGCTGAACTATCTTTATCGATTTTGGAGTAGTCATCTCCTAGATGGTCCGAATTTTCTTTGAATTTGCTTTAATCCCGTGTCTCAATACCATGAACCCTAAGAACTTTCCCGAAGTCACATCAAAGGCACACTTGATCGGGTTCAATTTCATCTGGTATCTCCATAGGGCATTGAAGTCTCCTCAAGATCAACTATGTGATTTGATGAAGCTCGGCTCTTGACAAGCATGACATCTACATATAGTTCCATGTTGTGATCGATTTGCTCCTTAAAGATCTTATTGAGCACCTGGTATGTTGCTCCTGCATTTTTTAGCCCAAAAGGCATGATCCTGTAACAATAGATACCATGATCAATAATAAAAGCAGTTTTCTCCTCATCCTCTAGTGTCATCTGGATTTGGTTGTAACCGGAGAAGGCATCCATGAAGGTGAGGAGCTCATGGCTTGAAGCTGCATCCATTAGTTGATCAATTCTGAGCAAGGGGTAATTATCTTTCGAACAAGCCTTGTTCAACTTTTTGAAGGGTTGATCTCCAAGACAAGATCGTGATTGGCTGAAGGGTTGATCTCCAAGACACCAACCCATCATATATGCAGAAGAGGTATCTAGTAGTAGACCTTCTTGTATCAAGATCATCAGTATAATTTGCATCAACAAATCCTTCCAGAGGACCTGAACCTCCACACATCTTCATAGATTATTTTCCAAATCCTCCCGACTGCCCACCAAACACCAAACCATAATCCCTTATTTCATGCAGATATTTCAATATCCATTTCAATGCTTTCCAATGTTCCTTCCCAGGGTTAGCCATGTATCTACTAATCATGTTCACAGCATGTGCTATATCCGTTCTACAGCACACCATAGTGTACATCACACTGCCTACATCATTTGCACAAGGGACTCATTCCATTTGCATATGGGACTCTCTCTCCTCTTCTGATTGGGAGCACTATAACTTGGAGAGAGACATATGGCTCGGCAATGGCATCTCTGCAGGTTTGACCTTCTCCATCCCAAACCTCTTCAGAACTTTCTGGACGTACTTTTCTTGTGACAAATGGAGTACTCCTTTGCACCTATCTCTGCAAATCACCATTCCAAGGATTTTCTCAGCTGGATCCAAATCTTTCATCTCAAATTCAGATGATAATACCATTTTCAACCTTTTCACAACATCCATGCTTCTATTGGCTATGAGCATATCATCTACGTACAATAATAGGTATAAGGCATCCTCCTCATCTACATCCTTGACGTAGACACAATAATCATGTTCACATCTGCTGAAACCCAAGCTCAAGATAAAGCTATCAAACCTTTGACACCACTGATGAGGGGATTGTTTCAAGCCATACAAAGACTTTCTGAGTAAACACACCTTTTCTTTCTATCCCATCTCAATGAAACCATCTGGCTGCTTCATGTATATTCTTTCTTCCAAAGTCCCACGAAGGAAGGCTGTCTTCACGTCCATCTATTTCAATTCCATGTTATGCTATGCCACCAGCAAAACTTGAATTGATGTATGATGCACCACAAGAGAGAAAATTTTTGTGTAGTCAATCCCTTCCCTTTGCGAGTATCCCTTTGCTACCGGCCTTACTTTGAATCTGACTCCACCTTATTTTGAAGGTGCTTCTTTCTTTGTGAACACCCACTTTGAGCCAATAGGTCGAGCACCCTCTGGAAGATCCACCAGCTGCCATGTCTGATTCTTCTCAAGTGATTCTGTCTCCTCCATCATGACCTGCATCCATGAATCATGATCATCACTCTCCATGGCCTCTGCATAATTCTCTAGATCTCCATTAGCAGTGATGAGTGCATAGAAGATAACGTCATCAATGCCATATCTGACCGATCTCCTAATAGTATACTAGGGCATGTGCAAAGCCACTCCCACTGGCACATCTCTGCCTGATGTCTGTGGCTGCTCCTGCACATCTGTCTGAACCACCGACCCTCCATGCTAATTTTCAATCTGAGATAATACTTTTCTGTCTAGCACCATCTCAATAGGAATACTCCTATAACTGGATGTAACCTGCTTGCCATCATTCTCTGACTGGCCACCGCTGTTCACCTTTATTTTTCTAGTTCCATCTATCCTAGACCTCCTCAAGATGCTCTTCTCATCAAAGATAACGTCCCTGCTGATCACTGACTTCTGTGCCTGAGAGTCCCATAGTAGGTATCCCTTGACTCCCTGTGGATATCCTATGAATGTCATCTTTTGAGATTTCGGATCTAATTTGCTGCTCTCGATTGCCTCCACATGTGCATAGGCTATGTAACCGAAGACTTTCAGGTGGCCAAGCTCCACCTTCTTTTTACTCCAGACCTCTTCTAGAATGTCTCCATTTAGTTTATAATGAGGAGACCTGTTCACAAGAAAATGATAAAAAGTTAGAGCATCACCCCAAAAGAACTTTGGGAGTGATGTCTGGAGCCTTATTCTCCATGCCTTCTCAGTCAGTGTCCAGTTCATCCTCTCCATTACACCATTTTGCTGGGGAGTCATCCTCACCATGTAATGGCGTTTGATGCCATTTCCTCACAATACCTCCTGAACTTCAGGCTAGTATACTCCTTTCTATTTTCCGACCTCAGACACTTTACCTATCTCCCTGACTCCAAGCTCTAAACTGGGCAAACACCTCTGATTTTTTTTTTATCAGATAAACCCACACCTTCCTTGAGAAATCATCAATGAAAGTAATAAAGTATTTTGCCACACCTTTAGCTGATACAGGAGCTGGTCCACACACATCTGAGTGCACTAAATCCAACACTCCCTCGCTGTGCTTGGTACTTCTGGCAACCTCATCCTATGTTGTTTGCCAAAGATACACGGCTCATAAAGATCTATGCCCTCCTTCTTCAGGGCTGGGATCATATCTCTTCTGCTTAGTTCTGTGAGCCCACGATCACTCATATGATCCATCCGATAGTACCATAGTCGATATAAAATCTGCTTCTCTTGTGCTACTGCTAGCACCTCTACACTATCATTTACCACTGAGCCTTCCATTTCATAAAGATTATTGCTCAATCTTCTACCTCTCATCACCACCAAAGCTCCCTTGGAAATTTTCAGACATCCACTCCTAGCCTGGCTACTAAAAACATAATCCTGCTCCTCCAAGTAGCCCAAAGAAATCAAATTCTTTTTCAACTCTGGTACATGCCTGACATTTGATAATATATGAATGATTTCGTCGTACATTCTTACCCTGATATAGCCAATTTTAGCTACTTTGCATGGATGATCATCTCCAAGGCTGACACTTCCACCATTGATCTTTTGGTAGGTAGCAAACTACTTCCGATAAGAAGTATAGTGGTGCGAGCATGCTGAATCTAATATCCACATAGCATCGTACTCTATGGATCCATCTAATACAACTAGCAGGTCTTCCACTGCTCACAGAAGCTGCATCATCTTTTTTGCTGGTCTTCCCTTTTTCTGATCTCAAAAGGGGACATCTCTCTCCTCAGGTGTCCAGACTGATCACATTTATAACATTTCAATGTCATCTTCCTCTGATCACGGGACTTTGACTTGCCTTTGGATTTCACTCTTGTCTTCTCCTTTGATCTTACCTATCTTTCGATCACAGCCATGATCTCCGACTTAGGGTCTCCCTTGCAGATCTTCTCCCTTTGCTCATTTGATCTAAGCACACCAACAACCTCTTCATAGTTTAGGATCTGCTTCCCATAAACTAAAGTTGCTATGAGACCATCATACAAACCTATGACCGAACATAATGGCAGTAATGCCCGATTCTCCTCATTGATCTTCACATCTAAACTCATCACCTCAGAACACACCTGATTGAACCTTTGGATATGTACAACAAGATCTCCACCTTCAGGCATCCTCAGACTATACAACTGTTTCTTCAACCATAGCTTGTTCGTCATTTTCTTCCCCATGTATGTGTTCTCCAGTCTCTCCCAGAGCCCCTTTGCTGTAGTCTCCATGCAAAGCTTGCGCAAAACCTAATCGGTAAAACACATCCAGATTGTGCTAAAAGCAATTTTCTCCAACTCTTTTCAATATCTTTTGGCCTTTCTTTCGTCAAGACCTTGTAGATCCTTTACTGAACCAACAAGTCCTTTACTCTTTGCTGCCATAGGATAAAGTTTTCCTTACCATCGAACTTCTCAAAATCCACCTTGAATCCACTTGACCCCATGACTTCAAACAAGTCAAGAATAGATTCCTAACACCCTTCACAATTACACACCAGTAAAACTACCCTTCACAGAAAATCTAACTAGCCCTAGATCCACTTTTCAAACTTCTGTATTACCATTCCTACATGTAAACAATCTTCACCTCAATCTAGAGACAACCATGAAGCAAACTAGAAGTTTTTAGGATAAAACCTAGTGCAATAGATCCTGGACATAGTAAACCCTAGGTGTCTTCCTTCCTTCCACGCAACACCGCTTTGATACCAAATGTTGGGAATACACGCTCTTCCCACACGAATTGATGTGGCCACTGATGATTAGCCAAGCAATAAGAAAGTACTTCTTAAAAATTTTTATGAAAGTACGATCAAATAAATCAAGGAATAGAGAAGAAGAGATTTCTAGGAGAAAAGAGATTTTATTCAGTATATTTCAGCACACTTACAATCTTGACCTATTTCTAGTATATATACTTTACAAAGGGTCAAGTTCAAGCTCATAGAAAAACTCTCCAAACCCAAACAACCCATGTACACAAAATAATAACCCACAAAAATTGAGTCGGCTCAGTTTCAGACTGAGCTGGCTAACCTGCATTGGGTCGGCTCAATCTGGCTAACCTGCATTGGGTCAGCTCAGTCCCAGACTGAGCCGACCCAGTTGTGTGTCGTGCCAATAGCCCAAAAATACTATTTTTTGTCTTGATTTTTCTCTGAGACCTAGCTAACCTAGTCCTGGACTGAGCCGACCTAGTTTTCAACTAAGCCGGCTTAGTCTTAGAGTGAGCCGGTCTAATTTTTAAACTTTACTATTGAGATTGATTCTTCTTCTGGGTCGCTCTTATCTATCCATGCCTATCTTCTCATGTTTTCAAGACTTAGGAGTGCCACTTCTGAGCTCACACATTTGCTATTTGCTTTCTTGATAAGGACCACGTTAGAAATCCAATTCGGATAGGAGACTTTCCAAATGAATCCAGCCTTAAGGAGCTTATCAACTTCTTCTGCATGGCTGTGCACCTTTTCATTTACTGGTCGATGTTTGGGATCAATAGTCAGACGGTGTTCCATGACTTCGGCATCAATTTTTGGCATGTCTGTGGGGACCCAAGCAAAGACATCAGCATATCTCCATAGGAACTCGATGAGCTATTCTCATATCCGCTCTCTTAGATTAGAGCCGATCTGTACTATGTGGTCTTCATTTCCATCATCTAAAGAGATTGAGACAATATCTTCCATGGGTTCTCCTCATTCTTTCGTGAGGTCGTCCCGAACGTTCAATCCATCAATGGGGCAAGGGTCAGACTACCCATCCCTTTGTAGGGCAATTGAGTAACAATGTCTCGCCAAAGCTTGGTCTTCCCTAACCTCTCCAATCCTGCAGCTTGTTGGAAACTTTAATTTCAGATAGTAGGTCGACTATTGCCCGAAGTGCATTTAGAACAGGCTGGCCAAGAATTGCATTATAAGCAGATGGGGCTTTTACCCCCAAGAAATCTACTTGCACCCTGGACTACTTCAGATATCGTCCTGCAACCATATTTAAATTATTACACTTTCAACTGGCACTGTATCACTAGTGAAGCCAACCAATGGAGAACTCATTGGTCCGAGCTGATTATTGGGTATAGACATTTTGGAGAAAGCATCATAAAATAAGACATCGACCAAACTTTCTTCATCAACAAGAACGCGGCGTACATCATAGTCTGCTATATTTAAAGGTATTACAACTGCATCATTGTATGGAAACTGAACTCCTGATGCATCTTCTTCAATGAAAGTAATGGGCTCCATAGTTCTCCACCTTTTAGTCGACCTTTCGGATCCACTGGCCTTGTCCTGCCAAAGTTTCTCAGAGATGGTATTAATGATGTCGAGGGATTGTCGATCTTCTTACTGCTCCTCCCTCCTAGATGGTTCTGATTGTGACAGTGTCCTCAGTCGATCTTTTCTTATCTCAAGCTGACGTCGTAGGAATCGGCCAAGCCAGCCTCATCTGATGAGCTCCTCGATCTCATATTGGAGCTACATGTATTCTTCAGTATCATAACCATGGTCATGATAGATAGTATTTGTTAGGATTGTGCTTACCAGGATGAGTGTGCATCCTTTCTGGCCTCGACAGCTTCTCCTTAATTTCCATTAACACTTGAGTCTTTGGAGTATTGAGGAGGGTGTAGTTGTGGAACCTTCTAGGGGGAGAGCCCCTTCGGATCCTCCTATCAAGGCTTCTTTGATGGTGAGGCCGAGAAGGAGTTCGGGCTTGCTTGCACTCAGGGGGAGTTTGAGAGTGTGGTCAAACTTCATTTGGCTTCTCTTCAACTATGGGCTTGCTAGACTCGCCCACCTACCGCTCTCTTGTGGCTTCCTCATCATTCAGTTTGAAGATTTCTTCATCTCGGGCATAGCCTTCAGCCCGAGCTAGTAGATTAGCAAAGTTCCAGGGATACTTCTTCTCTAGGGAGAACAACAGATCATTCTTTTGAAGGTCTTTCTTCAGTGCGGCCATAGCAACAGACTGGTCTAAATTTTGGACCTCCAGTATAGCAACATTGATGCGGTTGACATAAGCTCGGATGGACTCTTCTTCCTGTTGCTTGATGTTGATGAGGGAGTCCAAGCCTTGCCTTGGACATCGACTGCTAACAAAATGAGCCACTGGTGGCTCATTTGATTGAAGGAGAAGATCGTACCTAGCTTCAGTGTCGAGTACCAGTTTCTTACTACTCTCTTTAGAGTAGATGGAAAAGCTCGATACAAGATGATGTCTGGTGTGTTATGGAGTAGCATCATAATCCGGAAGACCTCTAGGTGGTCAACCGGATCAATAGTCCCATCGTAGCTCTTAAACTGAGGAAGCTTGAAGTTTGGGGGGATCGGCTCCAGCATAATTTACTTCGAGAAAGGAGGGTCAGTGCAGATGTTTTGTGGTTAGCAGGGGCAGCATGGCAAAGCTCCTCAATCCATCGATCCATTTTCTAGAGTTTTTGATTGAGGGCCTCATCTCGATCATGGATCTCGGAGGATTTCTGGCTATAGATAGGGAAGATTTCCTCTGAAAAAGAATCATGGTCTTAGCAAGGATCTTCTACTTTCCATTTTCACTTCCTAGGAGTATTGGGTCTACTGATCTAAGTGTGCTTCCTTGAGACTGGTTCTTGACAACTCGATGGGAGGTTTTTCAACTGGACTATCATCGAAGGTTGCTGCATGGCCTGCACCATTTTAGTGAGGCCTCGAACCTACTATACCAGCAGGTTGAACTACTCTGAATCCACCATAGCCGTCGGTGGACGAGGTTGTGGTGCCGGTGTTGGTGTTGAGGCAGGTGGATTTGGCTCAGATCTGGCAGCAAAGTTGGTGGATATCCGAGTGGTTGTCTTCTTTAGGAGCATTTATAGGAACGGAAAAAGAATCACCTTGATACTAAACCAAATCGAGCCCAGGATCTTCTTGGAAATGGGAAGATCTAGGATAGGCGGGACAACCTCCTGGAGAGAGCGATATGCATGGACTGGGTGAGTAGGGATGCAGCTCCATGGATCGCTCATCAGGCCTGATAGGTGGTTGTATCACACCCTTCTCAAAGGAACCGTACGTGAGACTCTCGCCTCATACGGCAACATCCTGGAATCTGGACCTGCCCGTTCCTTTGACCAATGGGTCCTCGAACCTATCGAGGTTACGAATCATTCATTCATTGATTGATTTAAGGTAGCTTTAGCCATTGATTGAAGTGGTAGATGATCTTGAAGAAAAGAACAATCAAAATCGACTAAGCACTGCTAAAGAATAAGGGCTCAGAGTCCCTTCCTCTAGCGCTATTCCTATTGGTGCAGAATCTAGTTGACGTCGGATCAAGCTGGAGTTGGAGAAGAAGAGGTCGCCACCAGTGATCGATAAAATAAAGTCCCATCCAGAGTTAGGGGTGGTGGCTCCGACAGGACCCTCCATAAGGACACTACTCTTGACTAGCACATCACGACAATAGATACCATCCTCGATAACAAACTCCACATGGCCTGAGCAGCCCACTACTAGATGGTTATGGCTACCGCCATCAATTTGTTACGTACTCTATCTATAAACGGAAACCTCCAGATACGTTTTCTCTAAGTTATTGTTCTCTTTCTTGTTACTCTACTCGTCAATTTTCTAAGCACTCCATTTCTATTGGTCAGAAGAGCTGACTTGATCATCGAAGGATCCTATTGGAGCCATCATCCTTGACTCCAGATAGCACTTTATTTTGCAGGTCACCGATTGTGACCTCTTCTTTCCCAACTCCAGCTAATCTAGCGTAAATCAAATTCTACACCAATAGGTTCGAATCTATAGGGTCATACACATAAGAGGTTGTAACCCGATTAGATAGTTGATCGATGATTTAAAATCATTCTAAGGTCAAACAATTAATACGATTAATGTTTGATCTAATGCAAGTGTTGCACGATGATTGATTAACAATTGGATTGCTAATTGGCTCAATTTGATTGAGCAATTAGGCTGAGATCAAGTCTAATTGAATTAGATTTAATTAGAATTAGTTTAGACTTCATTGAATTAAGTCCAATTGGTTTATTGGATAAATCAATTGCAAGGAAGAACAAGTCCAAGTTCAATTAGGACTTGAGTACACCTAATTTTTAATTTGATTAGAAATTAAATAAGATTTAAATTTGATTAAATCTAATTTAATTAGGCTCCTAATTAAATTAGGATTCTTAATTAATTAGGTTCACTCAAAACTATTTTGATTTGGATTCAAAAGTTTTTGATCTAGTCAAAATAGGAGAGTCCTACGTAGACTAGGACTCCTTTCCTTGCACCACCTAGGAGCCCACGCCCACCCTTTTAATTCCAGAAGTTAACATGATTTCTTCCATGCCCCACATCTGGTATTTTTGTAATCAAATTTGACCTGGTCAGATTTGAAATTTGTTTTGGATTTGAACTCTTCATGATAGTCCCAAAATATCAAAACACCTTCTTTCCTTTTGGATTTATTTTCTTTCATGTCCACCTTATTTTTGTTGCCCCTTTATTTTTTTTCTTGTGCATGACTACAAGGTCCTCACACAAAAAAAATAGGAGGCGGGATGTCTAAGAGTTGGACGCCCCCTAACTTACTTGTTTGATTAGGTCTTTTGACCTAGTCTTCTCTTATTTTGGGGCCACCTCTTATTTTTATTGCGTGTGTGTGATATCCCTGGGTTTCTCCATGAAAATTCAAGAGGAAAAAGAGGAGGAGGCATGGGAGATTTGGGTGCCAAGTTCCTTGAGGAGAGTCTTTCATTAAGACAACAAAAGTTGATGTCTTGTAGGAAAAAAGGAAAGAGAAAATTATCTTCTCGTGTTTTCTTTCTAATTTTTATATAAGATTTTTTTGTGAGAAAAATCTGAGAGAGAGAGAGAGAGAGAGAAAGAGGGCATGGAGGATGAGTGCTCGAAGGAGTTCGGGCATGGTGGTCTTCTTTGGATATGATCTGATCATGTCCTGATGAGAGAAGAAGGTCTTCTCTTAGGATTTCTTTGAGAACCCTTCTTCTCTATTTTTGTGGGATTTTTTTTCATGAAAAAAATCAGAGAGTAAGACATCTATATGTGAGAGAAAACTCTAGAGGAGAAGGTCTCCTCTTCTCCTGGCATGGAGATGCTTTTAGGACATCAATGGTTGATGTCCTGAAAGACAAGATCTGTCTCTTAGGATGTTTTCTCGAGTTTTTATTTTCTGATTTTTGAGAGATCAAAGAATTGGATTTCTTTCTAAATCTTTCTTGTATTCTTGATCTCTTGGAAGGTCCAAGAGATATGAAGAATATTCTTTTGATTAACCATTAAAAGGGATCCGTGAGAAGCTAGCACTTTGAGCGAATCTTCGTTTGACGAACCTTCGATCTGTGTTGTAGCTTCGTATGGATTACCAGTAGAGGGCGGATGTGTGTGCAGCTCCAAGCAATAAGGATAACAATGGAACTCAACTACAGTGTTCTTGACCCATGCAAAGGTAAGAGATTCGATCTCTTCTTGATCTAGATATGATCTAGGATATTCTAGAACTGTTCTAGATTTAGGTATTGATTTTTGATCAATACCAACCATACTTGATTTATTTTTAAATTTATGTTTGCATCATGACATGTTATAGATTCTGGATGTAAGGTTTAGTGATTAGATCACATGCATTATTAGACTAAATTATTTAATCTATCTTCCGTTACTTGTAAATTCGAAAAAGTTTTGAAATGTACGCATGAAATCCTGCATGTTTTTCAATATTTTCTAGCTAGGTTTGATCCAAATATCTTTCGAAGTATCTTGGTCTTTTGGTTCTAGGAGTTTGGTTCATTCGAACTTGCCAGATCCTAGCCTTAGGGAAGCCGCCAATCCCATTGAGATACCTCAACCGACCGACCTTCCTGAGATCATTCTCTATTGCTTACATCCTGAAGATCTTTCTTTCATAAGGATCCAGTAGGGAATTCCTCTTGAATACGAACTAGAGCTTCCCGAATTGAGCAGCCAAGTTTGTTCCCATCCCCTAGATCATTTCTGCTTGTATACTGAGGCTCTTCGTGCTAGGTTTCGACTTCTGATCCACCCTTTTATTATATCCCTTTTTTGATTTTTAAATATCCCATTTGCCTTAATGGCTCCGAACTCATTTATGTTTATTATAGATTTTCTTTCTCTTTATATATCAATCAAAGTCCATCCATCAATTTTCTTATTTCGTAATTACTTCACTTTCAAGCATCATCCCACCATCAAGGATTGGTAGTATTTGTCCTCCAGTTCGGCAAGAAAGGGTTGCTCAAGGGTGCCCTTCTTCTATCCACAACTGGAAGAAAAATTTTTTCTATGTCTCCTATCCTTCTTTAGAACTAAGGCATCCTTCTTGGGGGTAGTTGAGAGACTCCATTCGTCGAGTTTTTGGCTTGGAAAGAGAGTACCTCAACTCGGTCAGTAAATTAAGAAACTACCGAACTCCTTTACTATCCAATTTGTTAGAAGCCCAGACATTGTTAAACCTTGGCTTAAGTTCCCTCAATCCGATAGACATATTTTCACATCTTGGTAGCTATGTTTTACTCTTTCTTCTAACCTCAGTTTCTTCTATTGCTACAGAAATGACTGTAGAAGAGCTTAACTGACTGTGTCCCAAGGGATCAAGACTTTCAAGAGAAAGAGCAGTACTTTGGGAGAGCCGATGAAGCGGGCAAGGGTCGAAAATCCAAGTTCGGTCATGCCGGCCCAATTCTCACAACTACAGCAGCTCCGAACCCGACCTCATCCGATAATGCAGCTACCCTTGTGCTTCCTGAGCAGGGAAAAGTGGTGAAGAAAAGGAAGGCCGTCACCAAAAGAGTTAGGAGAACCGAAGGATTTGGTGGTGAGAGCCCCAACTGGGAGTAGGTCTCTTTGAACGATTGGGAGGTCGTCCAACCCTTGATGGAAGGATGCATCCTTCCATACATTTTCGAAAAGAAGGTTCATACGGATGATGAGGAGATCAAAGAATCTTTTGCAGCCTTCCTCGAGGTAGTCAACTTCTCTCTTGTGCTAGATTTAACACCAATGAATCTTGAAGCCATAACTTGTATCTTGTTATTTGTCCCTAGGGCATTATCTATATGCCCGTGCAGAAGCAATGAAGCTACGCAAGGCTGAGGCTTCAAAAGCTATCCAAGATGCCCAGGCGAAGGTCGGGCATTTGAAGAAAGCTCACTCAGCCGAAGTTAGGTGCCTCCAGGAAGAACTTTGGAAGGAGGAGCAAACATCGGTAGGACTGAGAGCCACATTATCCTTGAAAGAAAACAAGCGGAACAACGCCGAAGAGGAGGTAGGTGCAGAGAGGGAGCAGGCCATTGGGGCCTTCAAGTCCTCTAAGGCAATGGAGGACATCATGGACTTGAAGAAACCAGCGACGTTCTCTATGGACAGCAAACCACCGACCCTCCATTTGGATCTATGATGGGGTGCCTCCCTCCTTGGGCTTGAGGGAGACGCCCTCTTCTCTAGGGCTTCTTCAAGAACCCTGGGGTGGCAACTCTAGAGAGAAGAGATGATGCATGCGTGGGCGAGTGACTCCGAACAGAAAATTTTAGGATTGCGCGATTTCGGGAAAATGGGCGTAACATCCTCAATACAGGTCGGATTGACCCGATTCCAAAAGTCACAGATCAAGGACTCGTAGATCTACAACTTTCGTGTTTTGAGTTTCCACAAATAAGCTCTGTGGAGTGAGCGATTCTGGGAGGAAGTGGACGAGGCACTGTGTTTGTGGGGATGTGTGTAACTCGAGGATATGGAAGGTTTATCACCTAAGCCTAAAGGCACAAGCCACCAGCCAAGGATAAAGGACCGAGATAGTTGCAGTTCACCACCAAGGCTTAAAGGAAATTCCACCGGCCAAGGATAAAGAACTGTTTGATTCACCACCAACGACGTTGGATAAAGAATCGAGATAATAATTCAACTCACAAAGAGGAATTTTCATTCATTCAACCAGTCTGATTACAAAATGAGAATATGTCTCATTATATAGATATTAGACTCAGAATTGAAAACAACATGGGAACTACCCAAACATTAAAGACTAAACAAAACTGAAATAGCATTAAAGGTCTAGGAACTAGGGAATGCAATAAATGACATGGGGACTAGGAGTCTTATCTCTTCAGCCTTCAAAATTCGTCCACCAACAATAACTAGCAAATATCTACTTCCAAAGAGCATTAAATCACTATGGAACTTATCCTGAATAACTCCCCTTTGATATATCATCGATCAGCAACGAATTTTGATATTGGTATCATCATTCCTTAACCCATCGAAGCAAGTTGTAACCGAAGTTAGTCTTGGCATGAATAAGTACCGATAGTGTTTGTTTTGCCGAAGGAATCTGCTCAGGACTTAAGGATTGATCAGTAGTCTCGGATGCTCCCGCATCATTCCCCCCGGGTTGTTTGAGATTTGTCCTCAAATCTGACAAGTCATCATCCTCCAAGTAAGGAGAAAGATCACCTACATTAAAAGTTGCCGAAACTCCATATTCTCCAGGAAGATCAATCTTGTAAGCATTTTCGCCAATTCTCTCGAGAACTTCAAATGGACCGTCAGCTCTAGGCATAAGCTTATTCTTCCGCTGAGAAGGAAATCTTTCCTTCCTTAAGTGTAACCACACAAGATCACCTGGTTGGAAATGAGCCTTCCTCCGATGTTTATTAGCTTTCTTCCTATAAGACTCGTTAGCCTTCTCGATCTTGCTTCGAATCTGCTCATGGAGTTTTTTCATTGATTCAGCTCTCTCTTTGCCATCAAAGTTCACTTGTGAATTGGATGGAATAGGAATTAAATCAATCGGTGTGAGCGGATTGATTCCATACACAACTTCGAAGGGTGATCGACCAGTAGTATAACTCGGTGATCGATTATAAGCGAACTCAGCATGTGCAAGCTTCAAATCCCAATCTTTTAGAGATTTACTAACCATTCCTCGAAGTAACGTAGTGAGAGTGCGATTGGTTACTTCCGTTTGGCCATCGGTTTGAGGATGACAAGTGGTGCTGAATAGAAGTCTGGTTCCAAGCATTCTCCATAAGGTCTTCCAGAAATAACTTAAAAACTTAGAATCACGATCAGATACAATGGTCTTTGGTACTCCATGAAGGCGAATGATCTCCTTGAAATAAAGATCAGCCACATGAGATGCATCATCCGTCTTGTGACATGGAATAAAATGAGCCATTTTAGAAAACCGATCAACGACCACCATAATGGCATCTTTTCCCCTCTGAGTTCTTGGAAGAGCCACAATAAAATCTATGCTCACATCTTCCCAAGGCTGTAATGGTACTGGGAGGGGAGTATACAGCCCTTGATGGAAATGACTCTTTGCTCTTTGACAAGTTGCACACCTCAAGATGATAGCATGTACCTCTCCACTCATCTTTGGCCAATAAAAGTGCTCTTGAAGGATTTCAAGAGTTTTGTTCACGCCGAAGTGACCAGCCAAACCTCCACCATGTGCTTCTCGGATCAACAATTCTCTAAATGAACTCTTCGGCACACATAATCGATTTCCCTTGAAAAGGAAGCCATTTTGGAGAGAATATGTACCTTGAATTCCATGTTTGCAACTATCGATAATAGTAGAGAACTCCGGGTCTTCAGAATATAGTTCTTTCATGGATTGAAAACCAAGAATTCTAGAATCAAGAACAGCAAGCATACAGTATCTTCTTGATAAAGCATCCGCAACAACATTAGTATGGCCAGGTTTATACTTCGAAACGAAAGAAAAGGATTGAAGAAATTCTACCCATTTGGCATGCCTTGAGTTGAGCTTGCGTTGGCCACTAATAAACTTCAAAGCCTCATGATCAGAATGAAGTACAAACTGTTTAGGCCTCAAATAATGACTCCAATGATCAAGAGCTCTCACAATGGCGTAGAACTCCTTATCATAAGTTGAGTAGTTCTTCTTCGAATCAGTTAACTTTTCACTGAAATATGCCAATGGTCTTTGTTCTTGAACAAGAACAGCTCCAATGCCAACTCCACTTGCATCACATTCAACTTCAAATACTTTATCAAAATTAGGAAGGGCAAGAACGGGGGACTCACATAGCTTCTGTTTGATGAGTTCAAAAGCGTCATGAGCAGCTCCTGTCCATTCAAAAGAACCCTTCTTCATGCATTCAGTGATAGGGGCCATGATTGTACTGAAGTTCTTCACAAAACGATGATAGAAAGAAGCAAGGCCATGAAAACTCCTTACATCGGTAATGGATTTCGGAACCGGCCAGGTTTTCATTGCATCCACCTTCAATTGATCAACGGAAATTCCATCTTTCGAAACCACATATCCAAGGAATATAATGCTGGAAGAGAAGAACTCACACTTCTCCATTTTGGCATAAAGCTTCTGTTCTCTCAAGGCTTTAAAGACCTGTTTCAGATGAGAAATATGCTCCTCTTCGCTTCGACTATAAACAAGGATATCGTCAAAGTATACAACAACAAATCGACCAATAAAGGAACGAAGAACCTCGTTCATAAGCCTCATGAAAGTACTTGGAGCATTAGAAAGTCCGAATGGCATAACCAACCATTCATATAAACCTCCCTTAGTCTTGAAAGCTGTTTTCCACTCATCTCCTTCCCGCATTCGGATCTGGTGATAGCCACTTCGCAAATCTATCTTCGAAAACACAGTAGAACCATATAATTCATCAAGCATATCATCAAGTCTAGGTATAGGATACCTATACTTAATAGTGATGTTGTTGATGGCTCGGCTATCGACACACATTCTGAATGTTCCATCCTTCTTTGGTACGAGTAGAGCCGGAACAGAACATGGGCTCATACTTTCTCGAACATATCCCTTGTCGATAAGTTCATTGACTTGTCTTTGCAACTCCTTTGTTTCCTCCGGGTTGCATCTATATGCTGCTTTGTTCGGTAGAGGGGCACCGGGCAGCAAGTCAATTTGGTGCTCAATACCTCTTATTGGAGGTAATCCAGATGGCAATTCTTCGGGGAACACATCTGCAAAGTCTCTTAACAAGGAATGCATTTTCGGATGTATAGGTCTCTCTTTCTCACTCTTTTTCTCAACCATAAGCAAAGCAAATACATTTTTCTGTTTGGTAATGGCTCTCTCAACCTGTGTTTTACTCAAGAAAAGATTTTCCTTACTAGTGTTTCCCTCCCCAGGTTGATTTCGATGTAGCATGCTCGGTTTCAAAGATTCAAGAGTAATGCATTTTCGTTCCTTGTGAAAAGAGTATGTGTTTTTATGCCCATCATGTACAGCCTTTCTATCATATTGCCAAGGTCTACCTAACAACAAGTGACAAGCATCCATGGGAATAACATCGCACAGAACTTCATCTCGATAATTCTTCCCAATGGAAAATGATATAAGGGCTCGTTTGGTTACCTTCACATCACTTCCTTTGCTAAGCCACTGAAGCTTGTAAGGTTGAGGATGTTTCGATGTTGGTAGCTTCAGTTTTTCAATCATGGTTGTCGAGGCGACATTGGTGCAGCTTCCTCCATCGATAATCATCGTACACACCTTCCCGTTAATAGTGCAACGGGTGTGGAAGATGTTCTCCCTTTGCTCATTTTCTTCGGGAGATATCTCAGCATGTAATGCTCTCCGTATCACCAACAACTCGCCATCATCAGCTTTTTCAACGATATTCTCGGATTCTTTAGCTTCAGAATCATTCTGGTCATGTTCATCGCTGGCCTCTTGAAGTTCCAAATCGATCTTCTCAATTTCTTGAAGAGTCATAACTCTCCGATTTGGACAATTAGCTTGCAAATGCCCATAGCCATGGCACTTAAAACACTTCCTTGTGTCACCATCAACTTTCTTGCTGGTTTCTTTGACGGGTTCCACCAACTTCTCTTTACCCTTAGCTTTCGACGAAACACCTTCATATTTGCTTGAGGAAGCACCCCTAAAGTAGGATGTCCCCTTCGAGGAGGTTCTGGAAGAAAACCTCTTGCTACTCTTTAGTTGTTTCTCAACCTTCATTGCTAGCTTGCAAACATCTTCGAAGGACCAATAAGGCTGAAGTTCAACCAAATCAGCAATTTCCTGATTCATGCCACCAAGGAATCGAGCGATGGTTTGCTCGGGAACTTCTGGAACTTCACACCTCATCATGAGTTGTTCGAACTCACGAATATATTCTTCAATACTCATCCCTTGTTGTCTTAGGGAATTCAACTTGAGAAACAGATCTTGCTTATAGGTATCGGGCAAGAACCTCTTCTTCATAAGTTTCTTGAGTTTATCCCAAGACTTGATTCGGCTTTTCCCTTCTCTAGCTCGCTGATGCTTTAAATTCTCCCACCATAGAGAAGCATATTTAGTAAGTTTCAGAACAGCGACCTTGCACCTCTTCTCATCCGAGTAGGACTTGAAGTCAAAAACTCGTTCAATGGCATGGAGCCAATCAACAAAGTTGTCAGGATTGAGACTACCTTCGAACTCAGGTGCATCTGCTTTAATCTCACGGTCATTCTCATGGTGTCTTCTTCTTCTTCTCCGAACTCGGTGCTCAGAAGCACTAGAGTTGCCTCCAGTGGAATTAGAATCATCATTAGAATTGTGATGCGAATCTGAATTGTCATGGTGTCGCTGAACATCGGGACGCCTTGCTGGTTGCTCTTGTCTTGCCGGGTTCTCTAGGAGATTGAGAACTCGCTCCATTTGCCTTTGGAGATTCTCTATAGCACGATCTCGCCTTAGGTCGTGCGCTTGCTCCAAAGTCAAGCCTCGTGGAACTTGTTCGTCACCCATGATAAGTAGAAGATAACATTACAAAGGAATCACTCAAGATAAGTTCAACCTTGAGCTCTGATACCAACTTGATGCGTGCGTGGGCGAGTGACTCCGAACAGAAAATTTCAGGATTGCGCGATTTTAAAATGCACGTCACTTCCTAATAAAGGTCAATTCCCGATTCCAAAAAAAAATCTCACTCTCAGGGTCTGCAAGTTGGTTTTTGTCGTGTTGCAAAACATCAAAGCTCTTTTTAATTCATTTGGAGCCAGAGTAGCTAATTTTGAGAAGAGGTCAGCCCTAATATTTTCTGTTCTAGGGATCTCTTGAATGTCAAAGCTATTGAAGGCCGAAGTTAGGCTCCTTTTTTCAAGTACTTCTTCATACTTTACTTCTGAGCTTTGTAATTACTATTAACTTGCCCTACCACTAATTGAGAATTGCTATAGACTTTCACATGATTTGCTTCTAGCTCTTTGGCTATTCTCAGCCCCACAATCAGAGCTTTGTATTCTGTTCTATTATTAGTGGTGGGGAACTTGAAGCACAAAGCATATTCAGCAATAATTTCCTTTGGATTGATTAAAATCAAGCCTGCACCAACCCCTGATGAACCATCAATATACAAAGCCCAGAAATCTTCAGGAAGATCTATTTTTTCTTCGGGAGAGTTTAGCCGCAAACTGGATTTATAATCTTCTTGATGCTTAGGTTCGGCTGGATCTGGGATGGTGCATTCTATTATGAAATCAGTTAGTATCTAAGCTTTAATAGATGGCCGAGGCTGGAAACTGATATCAAACTCAATGAATTCAATTGCCCACTTTGCTATCCTTCCCAAGGTATCGGTTGGTGGAGAACTACTTTGATAGGTTGGTTAGTGAGAAGTATAATTGTATGCCCCTAAAAATAAGGTTGGAACTTCCTGGCTACAATCAACAAAGCATAAGTTAGCTTTTCTAATTTGGTATACCTTATTTTTATATCTCTCAAAACTAGACTTATATAGTAGATTGACTTCTGCACTTTGGCCTCTTCTCTAACCAGAGCTGCTCCAATAGGTGCGGGAGATACAGCCAAGTATAGGAATAATCCTTCGCCAGGTTCGAGCTTGGCAAGGAGAGGGGATGAGCTTAGATAATTCTTCAATTCTTCAAAGGCCTGCTGATATTCAGGAGTCCAACTAAAGTTCTTGGGCTACTTGAGTACTTGAAAGAAGGGCATGCAATGCTTCGCTGATCTCGAGATGAAATAGTTCATGGCCGCAAGTTTGCCTGTAAGATGCTGGACTTCTTTTATTATTTTCTTCTTTTATTATTTTTAGGATAGTCATTTCTTGAATGACTCTAATCTTCTTTGGGTTCGCCTCAATGCCGCATCTTGACACCATAAAATTGAGAAACTTTTCCAAAGTCACTCCGAAAGCATATTTTGTTGGGTTCAGCTTCATCTTGTATTTTCAAAGGATGTCGAAGGTCGCCTCAAGATCGGCTGTGTGATTTGTTGAAGATCAACTTTTGATTAATATATCATCTACATAGACCTCCATATTGTGATCAATCTGCTCTTTAATGATCTTGTTTACCAAGCATTGATAAGTTGCACCTGCATTTTGGAGCCCAAAGGGCATGACCCTTTAACAATAAAGATCACAGTCAGTAATAAAAGCAATTTTTTCTTCATCTTCTGGCACTATCTGGATTTAATTATTATAATCAAAGAAGGTATCCATGAAAGTGAGGAGCTCATAACCTGAGGCCACATCCACCAGCTGATCAATTCTGGGCAAGGGGTAGCGGTCTTTTGGGCAAGCCTTGTTCAAGTCTATAAAATCTATCCACATCCTCCATTTGCCATTTCCTTTCTAAATAGGATGACATTTGCAATCCAGTTTGGATAGGATACCTCCTGGATGAACTAAGCCTTGAGTAGTTTGTCGGCTTCATCTACAATAGCCTTCTACTACTCTAGCATAAAACTGTGCTTTTTTTGCTTTATCCACCGATGTTTGAGATCCATCCCTAGTCGTTGTTCCATTATCTTAGCATCGATCCTGGGCATATCTATAAGTACCCAAGCAAAAATATCAGCATTCTTTTGTAAGAAAATGATGAGCTGCCTTCTGACCTCTCCTCTTATGTTGGAGCCAATTTGAATAGTATGATCTTCATTTCCATCATTCAGAGGTATTGCAACAAGGTCATCGATTAGTTCCCCTCATTCCTCAGTGAGATCATCACGGGTATCAAGTCCATCCACTAGATAGGAGTCTGCTGGCTTTCCCCCTTGCAAGGAAATGGTGTAACAGTATCGTACCAATGCTTGATCTCGTTTAACTTCTCCTATCCCATAGCTTGTCAGAAACTTCATCTTCAAGTAATAGGTCTAAACCATGGCCCGAAGTTCATTCAAACCAAGTCAGTTGAGAATTGCATTATAAGCTTAAGGAGCCTTTACTATTAGAAAATCAACTTGGGCCTTGGACTGCTTTGGGTACCGACTTGACACAATAGACAGAGTAATTATTTCCTCAACTAGCACAACATCGCCAATGAATCCTACAATGGGGTGCTTATTGGCCCCATGCCATTATCAGGTATAGACATTTTAGAGAATGCATCATAAAATAAAATATCAGTAGAGTTTTCATTATCAATCAAAATATGGCATACATCATAATCATCGATGTTTAAAGTAACTACAACCACGTTATTATGCAAAAATTGAACCCCTTGTGCATCCTCTTTAGTGAAATTGATGGGCTCCCTGATCCTCTATCTTTTTGCTGGCTCTACTGATCCACTAGCCTCCCCTTGCCGATGTCCCCTAGCTATATAGTGTTGATGATTCTGAGTGG
>QRFJ01001745.1:144219-254362 GCA_006176705.1 Cocos nucifera
CTTTTCATCTCCATCAGAGTCCTCCCTCTCCTTCCTTCGCTCTTCGCTTCCTTTGAACACCTTGCTCTCCTTGTGTTGTGATTTTTCAGCCATTGACATCCTTCTTAACTGCTTTCTATCTTTCCAATTGCCTCCCCAAGCTATTCATTTGACTTAGGTTAGTTTCTCACCCTTCTCTCTTTGTTTCTCTACTTTTCACTTATTTTTCAGGTTTTTCTCGGGTTTCTTAGGCGAACTTCATTGTTTTTTTCTTTTAAAATTTTACTATTCTTTTTCTTGATTTTTTGGAGACTTTTGGATTTATTTTGATCCAAATATCTTTGAAAGTGTCCTGGACTACCGATTCTAGGAGCCTGGCCGATCCAAACTCCTAAAATCCTAAAATCTAGGATAGAAGCTGAGCTTAAGATAGTACCTCATCCAATTTTCATATCTAAAACCATCCCTTGTTCTCTACGCCTTGATGATCTTTCTCTAATAAGAATTCAATATGGGATGCCTTTAGAGTACGAATTAGAGCTCCCCAGGCTGAGTGACTGAGCTTGTGATTCTAGGGCCTGGCCGATCCAAACTCCTAAAATCCTAAAATCTAGGATAGAAGCTGAGCTTAAGATAGTACCTCATCCAATTTTCATATCTAAAACCATCCCTTGTTCTCTACGCCTTGATGATCTTTCTCTAATAAGAATTCAATATGGGATGCCTTTAGAGTACGAATTAGAGCTCCCCAGGCTGAGTGACTGAGCTTGTGCTCCTCCCCCAGGTCTCTTATATTTGTACACTGAAGCTCTTCATACTGGACTTTATCTTCCAATTCCTCCTTTTGCTGTAGCTCTTTTTTGATTTCTAGATATTTTTCTTGCTTCCATGGTCCCAAATTCTTTTAGATTTATCATAGGTTTCCTTTTTCTCTATATCTCGGCTGAAGTTCAGCCATCTATTTTCTTGTTCTATAGTTATTACACCTTCAAACACCATCCTACCACCAAGGATTGATGGTACGTATCTTCCTAGTTTGGCAAGAAGGGATTGCTTAAAGGCACCCCTTCTTCCATTCATCACTAGAAGGAACAATTTTTCTTTGTCTCATGCCCATCTCTTAGGTTAGGACTTCCTCCTTGGGGGCAGCTGAGGGATTTAGTTCGTTGAGCTCATAGTTTGGAGAAGGACAATCTTGATTCTATCGGCAAGCTTAGGATTTACCGAGCTCCCCTTCTTTTCGAACTCAAAAAAGATCAAACTCTATTCAATCTAGGCCTGAGTCCTTTTAATCTAGCAGGTATATTTTTTAATTTCATAAGTTACTTTTTTGTTCTTCCTTCTAATGGTAATTCGTTTCTTACTATAGAAATGGATGTGGGTGAACTTTAAAGCATTCCCAAAATCTTTGAGCCCATAAAAGGAAGGGCGATGCACCGAGCAAGCCTTCCAAAAAAGCAAAGATCAATGCCCTGAGCTCTGCTGTGCCCACTATTGACACCCTCGCAACTGTCGCTACCACCAAAGTTGCTATTGCCACCGAGGTTCCAGCACCTCCGACCTCCTCAAGTCCTTTGGCCAAGGTCAAAACTTTGGAGCCTCCCATTGAGAAGAAAAAGGGAGCGGAGAAGAAGAAAGCGAAGATGGCCTCTAAAAACGTCGAGCACAAGACTCATCCTAGTGGATCCAACGCGTCTAATGAGGATCTGGGAGAATGTGAGCTTTGAAGTGGCACTCCCAAGTCTTAGAAATATGAGAAGATAGGTCATGGAAAGATGGAAGCGAGTCGAAAAAGAAATTAGCTGTTCTAGCAAAGTTTAGAAACTGGGCCGGCTCACCCTAAGACTGAGTTGGCTAAGTTGGAAACAGGGCTGGCTTAGTCCAGGATTGGATCAGCTAGGTCTTAGAGAAAAATTCAGATAGAAAGCAGCATTTTCGAGCTATTGGCATGGTACACAACTGGGTCGGCTCAGTCTGGAATCGAGCCGACCCAATCATAGGTTAGCTAGCTCAGTTTAAAACTAGGCCGACTCAATTTTTATGGGTTATTATTTTTTAGACCGAGCCAACCCAGTCGTAGGTTAGCCGGCTCAGTCTGAACTAGGCTGATTCAGTTTTCGTGGGTTATTATTTTATGTACATGGGTTGTTAGGGTTTGGAGAGTTTTCTATGAGCTTGGACTTGATCCTTTGTAAAGTATATATATAGAAATAGATCAAGATTGTAAGAGTGCTGAAATATACTGAATAAAAGCTCTTTTCTTTTGAAAATCTCTTCTTCTCTTTTTCTCTATTCCTTGAATTATTTGATAATGTTTCCGCATTAATCTCTTAGAAGTACTTCCTTGTTGCTTGGCTAATCACCTATGGCTACACCGATCCATGTGGGAAGAGCATGCATTCTCGATATTTGGTATCAGAGTGGTGTTGCATGGAAGGAAGAAAGACACCTAGGGTTTACTACATCTAGGATATGTTGCATCAGGTTTTATCCTAAAACTTCTAGTTTGCTTCGTGGTTGTCTCTAGATTGAGGTGGAGATTGTATACACGGAGGAATGGTGATATAGAAGTTTGGAAAGAGGATCTAGGGCTAGTTAGATCTTCTTTGAAGGATAGTTTTGCTTGGTGTGTGAGATCGTGAAGGATGTTAGGAATCTGTTCTTGACTTATTTGAAGTCATGGGATCAAGTGGATTCAAGGTGAATTTTGAGAAGTTCGATGGCAAGGAAAAACTTTACTCTATGGCAGCAAAGAGTAAAGGAATTGTTGGTTCAGCAGAGGATCTGCAAGGTCTTGACAAACGAAAGACCAAAAAAGATCAGTGCTGGAGGATTGGAAAGAGTTGGAGGAAATTGCTTTTAGCACAATCCAGATGTGCTTGGCCGATCAGGTTTTGCCCGAGGTTTGCACAAAGCCTACGGCAAAGGAGCTCTGGGAGAAACTGGAGAACACATACATAAGAAAGAACATGACGAACAAGCTATAGTTGAAGAAACAATTATATAGTCTGAGGATGTCCGAAGGTGGAGATCTTGTTGCACATATCCAAAGGTTCAATCAGGTGTGTTCTAAGGTGATGAGTTTGGATGTGAAGATCGATGAGAAGGATCGGGCTTTGCTCCTACTATGTTCTCTCCCAGGTTTGTATGAAGACCATAACAACTTTAGTTTATGGGAAGGAGATCCTAAACTATGAAGAGGTTATTGGTATGCTCAGATCAAATAAGCAAAGGAAAAAGATCTGCAAGGAAGACCCTAAGTCTGAGATCTTGGCTGTGAACGAAAGACAAGGAAGATCAAAGGAGAAGACAAGAGGGAAATCCAAGGGCAGATCAAAGTCTCATGATTAGAGGAAGATGACATTAAAATGTTATAAATGTCATCAGTCTGGACACCTGAGGAGAGATTGTCCCCTTTTGAGATTAGAAAAAGAGAAGGCCAGCAAGGGAAGATGATACAGCTTCTGTGAGTAGTGGAGAAGACATACTAGTTGTATCAGATGGATCCACAAAGTATGATACTATATGGATATTGGATTCAGCATGCTCACACCACTATACTTTTCATCAGAAGTAGTTTGCTACCTACTAGAAGGCCGATGGTGGAAGTGTTAGTCTTGGAGATGATCACTCATGCAAAGTAGCTGAAATTGACTCTATCAGGGGGAGGATGTACGACAGGGATTATTCGTACATTATCAAATGTTAGGCATGTACCGGAGTTGAAAAAGAATTTAATTTCTTTGGGCTACTTGGAGGAGTAGGGTTATGCTTTTAGTAGCCAGGCTGGGAGTGGATATCTAAAAATTTTCATGAAAGCTTTGGTGGTGATGAGAGGTAGAAGACTGAGCAATAATCTTTATAGAATGGAAGGCTCAGTGGTAAATGATAGTGCAGAGGTGCTAGCAATGGCACAGGAGGAGCAGATTTTATATCAGCTGTGGCACTATCGAATGGGTCATATGAGTGACCATGGGCTCACTGAAACTAAGCAGAAGAGGTATGATCCCAGCCCTGAAGAAGGAGGGCATAGATCTTTATGAGCCATGCATCTTTGGCAAATAGAATAGGGTGAAGTTAGCTAGAAGTACCAAGCATAGCGAGAGAGTGCTGGATTTAGTACACTTGAATGTGTGGGGACCAGCTCCTGTATCAGCTAGAGGTGGGGCAAAATACTTTGTCACTTTCATTGATGATTTCTCAAGAAAGGTGTGGGTTTATCTAATCAGGGAAAAATCAAAGGTGTTTGCCTGGTTTAGAGCCTGAAGAGCTGAAGTAGAGAAGGAGTCAGAGGAGATAGGTGAAGTGTTCTGAGGTCGGACAATAGAGGGGAATATACTAGCCTAAAGTTTAGGAGGTACTATGAGGAAAATGTTATCAAATGCCATTACATGGTGAAGATGACTCCCCAGTAGAATGGTGTCATGGAAAGGATGAACCAGACACTTACCGAGAAGGCATGGAGTTTGAGGTTGCAGACATCACTCTCAAAGTTCTTTTGGGATGATGCTCTAACTTTTTCTTATTTTTTTGTAAACAGGTCCTCTCATTATAAGCTGAATGGAGGCATTCCAGAGGAGGTCTGAAGTGGGAAGAAGGTGGAGCTTGGCCACTTGATGGTCTTTGGTTGCACAGCTTATGCACATGTGGAGGCAACCGAGAGGAGCAAATTGGATCCAAAATCTCAAAAGATGACATTCATAGGATATCCACAAGGAGTCAAGGGGTACCTACTGTAGGACTCTTAGGCATAGAAGTTATTGATCAGCAGGGATATTATCTTTGATGAGAAGAGCATCTTAAGGAGGTCTGGGATAGATGAAACTGGAAAAACAGAGGTGAACAATGGTGGCCAGTTAGAGAATGAAAGCATGTAGGTTACATCCACTTATAGGAGTGTTCTTGTTGAGGTAGAGTTGGGCAGAAAAGTATTATCTCAGATTAAAAATCAGGATAGAGGGCCGACAGTTCAGACAGATGTGCAGGAGCAGCCACAGACATCAGGCAGAGATGTTCCAGTGGGAGTGACTTTGCACAAGCCTCAACGTACTATTAGGAGATTGTTCAGATATGGCATTGATGAGGTTATCTCCTTTGTACTTATGACTACTAATGGAGATCCATAGAATTATGTAGAGGCCATAGAGATTGAGGATCATGATTCATGGATATAGGCCATGATGGAGGTTATCTCCTTTGTACTTATGACTACTAATGGAGATCCAGAGAATTATGTAGAGACCATAGAGATTGAGGATCATGATTCATGGATACAGGCCATGATGGAGGAGATGGAATCACTCGAGAAGAATCAGACATGGCAACTAGTGGATCTTCCAGAGGATGCTCGATCTATTGGCTCAAAGTGGGTGTTTTCAAAGAAAAAAGCACCTTCAGAACAAGGTGGAGTCAGATTCAAAGCAAAGCTGGTAGCAAAGGGATACTCACAAAGGGAAAGAATTGACTATACAAAAATTTTCTCTCCTATGGTGCGTCAAACATCTATTCGAGTTTTGCTATCACTGGTGGCACAGCATGAGATAGAATTAGAATAGATGGATGTGAAGACGGCCTTCCTGTGAGCTCAGAAGTAGCACTCTCAAGTCTTGGAAACATGAGAAGATAAGTCATCGAAGGACGAAAATGAGCCAGAAGAAGAATCAGCCTCAATAGCAAAGTTCAAAAATTAGGCTGGCTTACCTTGAGACTGAGCCACATCAGTTGAGAACTGGGCCAGCTTAGTCCAGGACTGGGTCTTCTAGGTCTCAAAGGAAAATTCAGACAGAAAGCAGCATTTTTGGGCTATTGGCATGGTACACAACGGGATCGGCTTAGTCCCAGACTGAGTCGACCTAGTCGTAGGTTAGCTGACTCAGTTTTTACGGTTATTATTTTATGTACGTGGATTATTTGGATTTGGAAAGTTTTTCTATGAGCTTAGACTTGATCCCTTGTAAAGTATATATACTAAAAATAGGTCAAGATTATAAGTGTGCTGAGATATACTGAATAAAAGCTCTTTTCTCTCAAAAATCTCTTCTTCTCTATTTCTTGAATTGTTTGATCGTGCTTCCGCATTAATCTATGAGAAGTACTTTCTTATTGCTTAGCAAATCACTGACGGCCACGTCGATCCATGTGGAAAGAATGCGTATTTCCAAAATTTGGTATCAGAGCAGTGTTGCATGGAAGGAAGACACCTAGAGTTTACTACATCCAGAATCTATAGTATTAGGTTTTATCCTAAAACTTTTAGTTTGCTTCATGATTGTCTTTAGATTGAAGGTGGAGATTGTTTACATGGAGGAACGGTGATATAGAAGTTTAGAAAGAGGATCTAGGGCTAGTTAGATCTTCTTTGAAGGATAGTTTTGTTGGTGTGTGAGATCGTGAAAGGTGCTAGGAATCTGTTCTTGACTTGTTTGGAGTCATGGGATCAAGTGGATTAAAGGTGGATTTTGAGAAGTTCGATGGCAAGCTATGGTAGCAAAGAGTAAAGGACTTGTTGGTTCAGCAGACGATCTATAAGGTCTTGACAAAACAAAGGTCAGAAAAGATCAGTGCTGAGGATTGAGAAGAGTAGGAGAAAATTTCTTTTAGCACAATCCGGATGTGCTTGGCCAATCAGATTTTGCTTAAGGTTTGCACAGAAACTATGGCAAAGGGGCTCTGGGAGAGACTGGAGAACATATACATGGGGAAGAACATGATGAATAAGCTGTGGTTGAAGAAATATCTATATAGTCTGAGGATGTCCGAAGGTAGAGATCTTGTTGCACATATACAAAGGTTCAATCAGGTGTATTCTGAGGTGATGAGTTTGGATGTGAAGATCGATGAGGAGGACGGGCATTGCTGCTATTATGTTGTCTCCCAGGTTTGTATGATGGTTTTATAACAACTTTAGTTTATTGGAAGGAGACCCTAAACTATGAAGAGGTTATTGGTGTGCTCAGATCAAATGAGCAAAGGAAAAAGATCTGCAAGGGAGACCCTAAGTCTGAGATCTTAACTATGAACGAAAGACAAGAAAGATCAAAGGAGAAGATAAGAGGGAAATCTAAGGGCATGTTAAAGTCTCGCAATCAGAGGAAGATGACATTGAAATGTTATAAATATCATCAGTCTAGACACCTGAGGAGAGATTATCTCCTTTTGAGATCTAAAAAAGGAAGGCTAGTAAGGAAGATGATACAGCTTCTGTGAGTAGTGAAGACCTACTAGTTGTATCAGATGGATCCATAGAGTATGATACTATGTGGATATTGGATTCAGCATGCTCACACCAGTATACTTCTCATCGGAAGTGGTTTGCTACCTACTAGAAGGCCGATGGTGGAAGTGTCAGCCTTGGAGATAATCATCCATGCAAAATAGCTAGATTGGCTCTATCAAGATAAGGATGTATGATGGGATCATTCGTACATTATCAAATGTTAGACATGTATTGGAGTTGAAAAAGAATTTAATTATTTTGGGCTACTTGGAGGATCAGGGTTATGCTTTTAGTAGCCAGACTGGGAGTGGATGTCTGAAAATTTTTAAGGGAGTTTTTGTGGTGATGAGAGGTAGAAGATTGAGCAATAATCTTTACAAAATGGAAGGCTCAGTAGTAAATGATAGTGTAGAGGTGCTAGCAGTGACACAGAAGGAGCAGATTTTATATCAGCGGTGGTACTATCGGATGGATCATATGAGTGATCGTGGGCTCACTGAACTAAGCAGAAGAGTTATGATCCCAGCCCTGAAGAAGGAGGGCATGGATATTTGTGAGCCATGCATCTTTGGCAAACAGCATAGGGTGAAGTTTGCCAGAAGTACCAAGCACAGCGAGGGACTGCTGGATTTAGTGCATTTGGATGTGTGGGGATCAGCTCCTGTATCAGCTAGAGGTGGGGCAAAATACTTTGTCACTTTCATTGATGATTTCTCAAGGAAGGTGTGTGTTTATCTCATTAGAGAAAAATTAAAGGTGTTTGCCCAGTTCAGAGCCTGGAGAGCTGAAGTAGAGAAGGAGTCAGGGAGATAGGTAAAATGTTTGAGGTCGGATAATGTAGGTGAGTATACTAGCCTAAAGTTCAGGAGGTGCTGTGAGGAAAATGGCATCAAACGCCATTACATGGTGAAGATGACTCCCAAGTATAATGGTATCATAGAAAGGATGAATCAGACACTGATCGAGAAGGCATGGAGCTTGAGGCTGCAGACATCACTCCCAAAGTTCTTTTGGGGTGATGCTCTAACTTTTTCTTATTTTCTTGTGAATAGGTCTTCTCATTATAAGCTGAATGGAGGCATTCCAGAGGAGGTCTAGAGTGGAAAGAAGGTGGAGCTTGGCCATCTGAAAGTCTTCGATTGCATAGCCTATGCACATGTGGAGGTAACTGAGAGGAGCAAATTGGATCCAAAATTTCAAAAGATGATATTCATATGATATCCACAAGGAGTCAAGGGGTACTTACTGTGGGACTCTTAGGCATAGAAGTTAGTGATCAGTAGGGACGTTATCTTTGATGAGAAGAGCATCTTGAGGAGGTCTGGGATAAATGAAACTGGAGAAATAGAGGTGAACAGCAGTGGCCAGTTAGAGAATGATGGCATGTAGGTTACATCCACTTACAAGAGTGTTCCTGTTGAGGTGGAGCTGGGCAGAAAAGTATTATCTCAGATTGAAAATCAGCATGGAGGACCGATAGTTCAAACAGAGGCCATGGAGAGTGAGGATCATGATTCATGGATACAGGCTATGATGGAGGTGATGGAATCACTCGAGAAGAATTAGACATGGCAACTAGTGGATCTTCCAGAGGGTGCTCGATCTATTGGCTCAAAGTGGGTGTTCATAAAGAAAGAAGCACCTTCAGAACAAGGTGAAGTCAGATTCAAAGCAAGGCTGGTAGTAAAGGGATACTTACAAAAGGAAGGGATTGACTACATAGAAATTTTCTCTCCTATGGTACGTCATACATCTATTCGAGTTTTGCTGTCAGTGGTGGCACTGCATAACATGGAATTGGAACTGATGGATGTGAAGACAATCTTCCTTCATGGGACTTTGGAGGAAAGAATCTACATGAAGCAGCCAAAGGATTTCATGGAGATGGGATAGGAAGAAAAGATGTGTTTACTCAGGAAGTCTTTGTATGGCTTGAAACAATCCTCTCGTCAGTGGTATCGAAAGTTTGATAGCTTTCTCCTGAGCCTGGGTTTCAGCAGATGTGAATATGATTGTTGTGTCTACATCAAGTATGTAGATGAGGAGGATGCCCTATACCTATTATTATATGTAGATGATATGCCCATATCCAATAGAAGCATGGATGCTGTGAAAAGATTGAAAAGGACATTATCATCTTAATTTGAGATGAAGGTTTTGGGTCCAGCTGAGAAAATTCTTGGAATGGAGATTTACAGAGATAGGTGCGAAAGGAGTGTTCCATTTGTCACAAGGTAAGTATGTCCAGAAGGTTCTTGAGAGGTTTGGGATGAAAAAGGCCAAACCTGTAGAGACACCATTGCCGAGCCATATGTCTCTCTTCAAGTTATAGAGCTCTCAGTTAGAAGAGGAGAGAGAGTACATGGAATGAATCCCTTATGCAAATATTGTAGGCAGTGTGATATACACTATGGTGTGCTTGTAGACCAGATATAGCACATGCAGTGAGCACAGTTAGTAGATACATGGCTAGCCATGGGAAGGAACACTGGAATGCATTGAAATAGATATTGAGATATCTGCATAGAATAAGGGATTATGGTTTGGTGTTTAGTGGGCAGTCGAGAGGATTTGAAGAACAATCTGTGAAGATGTGTGAATGTTCAGATCCTCTAGAAGGGTTTGTTGATGCAAATTATGCTGGTGATCTTGATACGAGGTCTACAATTGGATACCTCTTCTACGTATATGGTGGACTGGTGTCTTGAAGATCAACCCTTCAGTCAATCATGGCCTTGTCTACCATAGAGGCCGAGTACATTGGGATAATGGTGGTTGCAAAGAAAGCCCTTTAACTCAGGATGCTGATTGATGAGTTGGGGGTGGAGCAGAGCATGGTTACACTATCCAGTGATAGTCAGAGTGCTCTACTGTTGGCACAGAATCCAGTCTATCATGCATGCACAAAGCATATAGACATGAGATACCACAGGATCAAAGAGCTGGTGGAGGAAGGTGAAGTGGAACTGATGAAGGTCCATACCAAGAAGAATCAGTCTGATGCACTCACAAAGTTACTCCATAGTGACAACTTTCAGAGATGTGTGGCATGGATGGGTCTGTTAAGAAGAGATGAGTTCACAAGGACTTGGAAGCACCAAGGTGAAGAATGTGAGCTCAGAAGTGGCATCCTAAGTCTTGAAAATATGAAAAGATAGGTCATGAAAAGATGGAAGCGAATCGAAAGAAGAATCGACCTTAATAGCAAAGTTCAGAAACTAGGCCAGCTCACCCTGAGACTGAGCCGGCTTAGTTGAGAACTGGGCCAGCTCAGTCCAGGACTGGGTCGGCTAGGTCTCAGGGAAAAATCTAGATAGAAAGTAGTATTTTTGTGCTATTGGCATAGTACACAACTAGGTTGGCTTGTTTCTGGGTTATTGGCATGGTACACAATTTGGTCGGCTCAATCTGAGACTGAGCCGACCCAGTCGCAGGTTAGCTGGCTCAGTCTGAAACTAGGCCGACTCAATTTTCATGGGTTATTATTTTGTGTACGTGGGTAGTTTGGGTTTGGGGAGTTTTTTTATGAGCTTGGACTTGACCCTTTGTAAAGAATATATACTAAAAATAGATCAATGTTGTAAGTGTGCTGAGATATACTGAATAAAAGCTCTTTTCTTCTAAAAATCTCTTCTTCTCTTCTTCTCTATTCCTTGAATTATTTGATTGTGCTTCCGCATTAATCTCTGAGAAGTACTTTCTTATTGCTTGGTTTATCATCGACGGCCACACCAATCCATGTGGGAAGAGCGCGCATTTTCGACACTTCCTTCATGGGACTTTGGAGGAAAGAATCTACATGAAGCAGTCAGATGGTTTCATGGAGATGGGATAGGAGGAAAAGGTGTGTTTACTCAGGAAGTCTTTGTATGGCTTGAAATAATTTCCTCGTCAGTGGCATCAAAGGTTTGATAGTTTATCTTGAGCCTGGATTTCAGCAGATGTGAACATGATTATTGTGTCTACGTCAAGGATGTGAATGAGGAGGATGCCCTGTACCTATTATTGTATGTAGATGATATGCTCATAGCCCGTAGAAGCATGGATGTTATGAAAAGATTGAAATGGGCATTATCATCTGAATTTGAGATGAAGGATTTAGGTCTAACTGAGAAAATCCTTGGAATGGAGATTTGCAAAGATAGGTGCAAAGGAGTGCTCCATTTGTCATAAGGTAAATATGTCCAAAAGATTCTAAAGAGGTTTGGGATGGAGAAGGTCAAACCTGTAGAGACATCACTACCGAGCCATATACCTCTCTCCAAGTTATAGAGCCCCAGTCAGAAGAGGAGAGAGAGTACATGGAACAAGTTCCTTATGCAAATGTTGTAGGCAGTATGATGTACACTATGGTGTGCTATAGACCAGATATAGAATATGCAGTGAGCACGATTAGTAGATACATGGCTAACCCTGAGAAGGAACACTAAGCATGGAAATGGATATTGAGATTTCTGCATGGAACAAGGGATTATGGTTTGGTGTTTGGTGAGTAGCCGGAAGGATTTGGAGAACAATCTGTGAAGATGTGTGAAGGTTCAAGTCCTCTAGAAGGGTTTGTTGATGCAAATTATGCTTGTGATCTTGATACAAGGAGGTCTACTACTTGATGCCTCTTTTGCATATATGGTGGACCAGTGTTTTGGAAATCAACCCTTCAGCCTATCACGACCTTGTCTACCATAGAGGCCGAGTATATTGGGATAACGGAGGCTGCAAAAAAAGTCCTTTAGCTTAGGAGGCTGATTGATGAGTTGGGGGTGGAGCAAAGAAAGGTTACATTGTTCAGTGATAGTCAGAGTGCTCTACGATTGGCACAGAACCCAATCTATCATGCGCACACAAAGCATATAGATGTGAGGTACCATCGGATCAGAGAGCTAGTGGAGGAAGGTAAAGGGAAATTGATGAAGGTCCATACCAAGCAGAATCAGTCTGATGCAAGTCACGAAGGTACTCTCCAGTGATAGCTTTCAGAGATGTGTGGCACAGATGGGTATGTTGAGAAGAAGAAGAGGGTATTCTTCTAGGATTACTTTGTTCATCTCTTATCCTCCTCTTTTGAGATTATTTTTGAGAGTGTCTCTGATCTAAAATCTCTCCTCTTCATTCTATTCTTTGAAAGAGTCCAAATTCAAAAGAAGAAAGCACCGGATCAACTATTGAAAAAAGATCAGCTAATACTAGCATACTGTGCTTATTTTCTACGTAAGACTTCTGATCGAGGTTTGTGGGCTCGTATGGACATCATTTAGAGGCCAGACATGTGTACGGCTTTATGCATCATCCTCAAGCCTGGATCAGTAAGTTAGAACATCTAACTTGCATAGGTAATATAGATCTGATATGTTATTATAAACCTACATTAGATGTAGTGTAGATGCATGTTGATATGATCAACATGATTTTTCTTCCTTATGTTTTAATTTCATGATTTAATAATCTCATGCCATAATCATGTAATAGGATTTTAAATCTAGGTGTTCTCTATTTTTTAAAAATAAATTTTGATTTATTTTATCTTTCACTGCCTGATCTTGAAAAAGTTTCAAGATCTAGCCCTAAAACCTAGATTTGTTTCCTTTAGTATAAGTGTCCCTCCGATCTGAGATCATTACGGTGACTTGCAAGCAACTCACTATACTTTGGTGTTAGACTGTCTATATTTCTAATATAGGTTTGAAAGATTTCTAGGTACAGTCAAGTACTTGTAGAGTCGGTGTGTGAGTCAAGATGGGATGACCATTCTTGATTAATTTCAATGTCTTGCTGTGTTTCAATTTAGGAAAACCTAGGCCTGGGTAACCCTCTGAGGCGTCACAAAATTTGTAAACTTTGAAACAAAATATGAAGGACTTGTATGAGTGTTGATAGCTAACTCAAAATCGTCGTGAGCATTATTGGTCAAAGGGATGAATTATATGATAACTATAGGGCAGAGTTCTAAGAATGTTGCTTTGCATACATTAGACCTATCCGAGCGTCGGGTACCATGGTCATTTTGATTAGTACAGAAATTGATTTCTATGCTACCAGCTTAGGTTCGAACCTATGGGGTCATATACATAAGTGGTTATAACCTGATCGGATGGTTGATCGACGATTTAGAATCATTCTAAGGTCAAACAATCAATATGATTGATGTTTGACCTAATGCAAGTATTGTAGGAGGATTGATTAGCAATTAGATTGCTAATTAACTTAATTTATTAAGTAATCAAATTGAGATCAAGTCTAATTGAATTAGATTCAATTAGAATTGGTTTGGACTTATTTAGATTAAGTCCAATTGGAAGAACAAGTACTAGTTCAATTAGAACTTAAGTGCACCTAATTTCTAATTTGATTAAAAATTAAATTAGATTTGAATTTGATTAAATCTAATTTAATTAGGCTTCTAATTAAATTAGGATTTCTTATTAATTAGGTTGGCTCAAAACTATTTTGATTTGGGTTCAAAAGTTTTTGACCTAGTCAAAATAGGAGAGTCCTAGTCTAACTAGGACTCCTTTTCTTGCGCCACCTAAGAGAGCCCACGCCCACCATTTTAATTTCAAAAGTTAACATGATTTCTTCCATGCCTAGGATTGCTCTTCCATGCCCCACATTTGGTATTTTTGGAATCAAATTTGACTTGGTCAAATTTGAAATTTGTTTTGGATTTGAACTCTTCATGATATAGTCCAAAAATATCAAAACACCTTCTTTCCTTTTGGATTTTTTTTCTCCCACTCCCACCTTATTTTCGTCCCGCCTTTATTTTTTTTCTTGTGCATGACTTCCTGGTTCTCATGCAGAAAAAATAGGAGGGGGGACGTCCAAGAGTTGGATGCCCCCTATCTTCCTTGTTTGACTAGGTCTTTTGACATAGTCTTCCCTTATTTTGTGGGCGCCTCTTATTTTTATTGGGTGTGCATGATATCCTTGGGTCTCTCCACAAAAATTTAAGATGAAAAAGAGGAGGAGGCATGGGAGATTGGGTGCCAAGTTTCTTGGTGAAGGGTCTTTTATTAAGGCATCAAAAGTTGATGTCTTGAAGAGAAAAAGGTAAGAGAAAATTGTCTTCTCTTATGTTTTTCTTTCAAGTTCTTTCTTTCTTATTTTTGTATGAGATTTTTTTGTGAGAAAAATCTGAGAGAGAGAGGAAGAGGGCATGCTGGATGAGTGCTCCAAGGAGTTGGGAGATGGTGGTCTTCATTGGACATGATCTGATCATGTCCTGATGAGAGAAGAAGAGGAAAAGAAGATCTTCTCTTAGAGTTTCTTTGAGAACCCTTCTTCTCTATTTTTGTGGGATTTTTTTTTTCATGAGAAAAATTAGAGAGTAAAACTTCTTTAAATGAGAGAAAATTCTAGAGGAGAAGGTCTCCTCTTGTCCTGACAAGGAGATGCTTTTAGGACATCAACGGTTGATGTCCTAAAAGAGAAGATCTATCTTATCTTATGGCATTTTCTTCAGATTTTATTTTTTGATTTTTGGAAGATCCAAGAGTTAGATTTCTCCCTAAATCCTTCTTATATTCTTTATCTTTTGGAGGATCCAAGAGATCTGAAGAATATCTTTTCGATTAACCATCAGGAGGGATTCGCGAGAAGCTAGCACTTCGAGCGAATCTTTGTTCAACGAACCTCTGATCTATGTTGCAGCTTCATATGGATTACCTGTAAAGGCTAGATACATGTGCAGCTCCAAGCAACAAGGACAACAATGAGACTCAACTACGGTATTCTTGACCCATGCAAAATATTGCTCCAAGAATTGATTTTGATGATTACAAAGCATTCGAGAGGATTACTAATGAATTTGACTTGGAAAAATACTTTTTGTATTTTAGGGATAAAATCATAATTTTATCAAGTTTTGATCTGAGAACCTCAAGAACAAGTGTAGAAGATTTTTGATCCTTTGAAGGTAGTTCTATGATTTTTGAATGCATATTTTGGAAGAAAATCAAGTTTGAAGCAAAAGGATCGACCCCTATTGAAACGGGCTGTTTGGCACGCTGTCTCTTTGCCCAGGGTTGACCTCTGCTATTCCAAAGGCCAAAAATATAGAACAAGCAATTTTCTAGATTCTATCTCAGAGATCAATCTTAAGGTCGACCCCTATGCCAGAGGTCTACCCATGAGTCGACCCCTATGACAGAAATCTTTTGCAACAGCTAGTTTTATCCCATTTTGGTAGCTTTTAATGATTTCTTTAAGATCTCCAATGGCTACAAATCTTGCCTAAGATTCTCTCCTCCATCCATTAAAGATTTAAAAGGATATAAAAAAGAGAAAAACATAAGAGATTTCATTATTCAATTCAGCCATAAGCAAAAAATCATCTTCAAGCAAAGAAGCTTTCATTTCAAGTTCACCAACCTCAAGAGCTCATTCAAATTTCCAAACAATCTTGAGAAAAATTAGGAAAGCTTTTTCCATTATTGTGAAAAGCATTCTTAAGATTTTATTTGCTCATTAAGAGAGCTAAACTTATTTTTGATTATCATTAACTCTTCTTATACTCTGCTTTATTGTTTTGATTCAAGTTTTGAAGGGTTCCAAAACTTGGAAGGATTGATCCGAACCTTAAATCGAAGTATGTAGGATTGGCTTGTACCCGAAAAATTAGTGTGCTAGCTTGGGATAGCAAGGATCGGAGGTACCAATGTTGTATTCTGGTTGAATACATTTAGTAGTTTTGAATTCCCAAGTAGAAGCTTAGAAGTGGATGTTGGTGCAAGGAAAGCACTAAACCACTATAAATCTTACTTGTTTGTGGTGTGCTTGTTATCTTTCTTTTCTTAGTTTGTTAAATTCTTCCTCTCAAATCTTTTATATTTTCATCTAACCTAAATCACTTTACACATATGACTTGCATATCATCATTCAATCTTGATATCTTTAAATTAGCTTTAAAATTTTAAAAACCTAATTTACCTCTCCCCTCTTGGGTTGTATAGCTGAGCAACAAGTGGTATTCAGAGCCCGATGCTCTAGCCCTATTTTTTTTTAACCATGAAAGAGCCAAAGATCTATGGCAACCCAAGTTAGTATTTCTCTAACTGAGGGGTAGTCCACAAATCGACCTCCACATTTCAATGGGTCAAACTATACCCATTGGAAAGCTCGGATGAGAATATTCATATAAGCACTTGACTATGATATGTGGAGTATCTTAGTTAATGGATCACACACACACACACTAAGATAATTGATAGTGTGGAATCAACCGAATTCGAAAAAAAATGAGATGAGGTTGATAAAAAAATAGCTCAACTCAATGCAAGAGCCATGAATGTTTTATATTATGCTTTAGATGCTAATGAAGTTTACTCACATTTCAACATGCATGTCGGCTAAGAAAATATGGGATAGGTTAGAAGTAACTCATGAAGGTACTAATCAAGTTAAAAAGTCAAAAATTAACATGCTTGTGCACAAATATGAACTTTTCAAAATGGAACATGATGAGTCAATAACTGTAATGTTTACTAGATTTATAGATATTATAAATGATCTTAAAAGTCTTGGCAAGTCTTATTCTAACAGTGACCTTATGAGGAAGATTCTTAGGTTTTTGCCAAGGACATGGAAGGCCAAAGTGACTACAATCCAAGAAGCTAAAGATCTGAATGTTTTACCCTTGCAGGAGCTTCTAGGATTACTAATGACGCACGAGCTAAGTATGAAACAACATCAACAAGAAGATGTCAAGAAAAAGAAAACAATGGCCCTTAAATCCACCACTCAACAAGATGAGAAATTCGATGAAATGGAAGATGAAGAAATAGCTCTCATCATAAGGAAGTTCAAGAGATTTTTGAAGAAAAAATAAGGGATGAGAAAGAGGCTACCTACCAAAGGAGAGCATAGCAAGGAAAAGGATAGGGAGCAGCCCATTATTTGCTATGAATGTAAGAAGCTGGGGTAATTTAGGTCTGAATGTCCTCAACTTAAAAAGGCTCCCAAGAAATATAAGAAAAAGACTATAGTGGCAACATGGAGTAACAGTGATGACTCAAGCTTCGAACAGGAAGAAGCTCATGAACAAGCCAACCTATGCCTTATGGCATATGAAAATGAGGTAAATACTGAAATCTTAAATGAATTTACATTCGAAGAACTTCAAGAAGCCTTCTATGATTTAGTGGATGATTTAAAAAAATTAGGAACAAAAAATAAAAAACTAAAATTTAAGAATCAAGTCTTTCTAAAAGAAAATAAAATTATCCTAAGTGAAAAACTAGTCTTAACTCAAGAAAACCTAAATTTGAAAAATAAAATCGGTAAGCTAAAATCGATAGTTGAAAATTTTACTTTAAGTTTAAATAAACTTCATATGATTTTTGAAAATCGAAAGACCATTTATGATAAGGTCGGTCTAGGCTATAACCCCCTAAGAAAACAAAAATTTCTAAAAAATATTTTTATAGATTCACAAAGCAAAAAATTTTCAAATGTTACTTGCTTTAAATGTGGTAAACTAGGATACAAATCTTATATATATTTCTCTAACAATTTAAATATAAAAAAAATATGGATTACAAAAGGAACCATTGTGACTAACCTTAAAGGATCCAAGAAAACTTGGGTACCTGGAGTAAGAACTTGATTTTGTATGTAGGTGTGTCTTGCATCCAAAGAAGAAAAATAAAAAATGGTATCTTGAAAGCAGATACTTAAGACACATGACCGATGATGAAACATCACGCTTGATGCTAAAAGTGGAGGAATGGTCATCCTTGGAGATAGTGGCAAAGAAAAGATTTGTACACACATCCAACCTCTAGGAGTCATCCACACGAGCCTACGAACTTTGTTCTGAAGTCCGATGCAGGAAATCGACACAGCATGCTAGTACAATACTGATACTTCTTCGACGGTCGATCCGACGCTTTCCTTCTTCAAAACTTGGACTCTCCAAAATATGAGAAGGAAGAGGAGAGTTTTTTGATCTGGAGACTCTCTTAGAAAAAACTCAAAAGGAGGAGAGAAGAAGAATAAAACAGCTCTAGAAGAAGACCCTCTTCTTCTTCTCTTTTCTCTCACCTAGACACCTAGTTTAGTGCCTATGGAACCCCCACGCCCAAGGACCCTCATTCTCTGATTTTTGCACACCCCAAAACTCTCCTAAAGCTCTATATTTCACAAAAATTTCAGCTAAAAAGTCTCTTTAAATAATGAGACATGGAGGGTCCAAGTTTGGTCAAATTCCTAGACTAGGAAAGACATTAAATGGCAAGTTGTTGGGGCGCCCAACTCTTGGGTGCCCCCACCTTTTTCTTCTGCCATGGACCAGCAAGGGGGGTGCACAAAAAAGTCCTCTTTTACCATGAAAATCAAAGAAAATAAGGAAGGATGGGTCGGCACACTTATGGGAAGGGTTTTGGTTGTTTCAAAATACTATCTCATAGGATTTCAAATCAAAACAAACTCCAACTTTGACTTAGTCCATTACCCAACTTCCTAATGAGAAATAAAGGAGAGGAGGGGGGCATGAGAAGGCCTTGGCATGGAGAATCTTCATGTAAAAATAAAAAACCAAAGAGGGTGGGGCATGGGGATTAGGTGGCACAAGTGATAGGTAGTCCTAGTCACATCAGGACTCCTATTTTGACTTGGTCAAACAAGATCTTTTAACTAAATAAAATCAAGAGTAAACCAACCGAATTAAATTATGTCCTAATCCATTTAAGAACTTAATTAAATTAGATTAAATTAAATTTAATTTTGATTTAATTTTCTAATTAAATTAGAAAATTAGGTTGACTTGAGTCCTAGTTAGATTAGGACTTGTTCTTCCTTGCACTTGGCTTATCTAATAAGCTAATTGAACTTGATCCAATCAAGTCTAAACTAAATTTAATTAAATTATATTTAATTAAACTTAATTTTAGCCCTTTAGCTTAATCAAATTAAGCCAATTAGCAATTTAATTGCTAATCGATCCTCTTGCAATACTTGCACTAGGTTAAACACCAATCGTATTGATTGTATAATCCTAGAATGATTTTTAATCGTTGACCAATCATTCGATCAGATTGTGAGCTCTAATGTGTGTGACCTCATAGGTCCGATCCTATGCCAATAGCATAGAAATAAATTTTCGTACCAATCAAAATGACTATCTAGTAATGATACCTGATGGTCGGATAGGCCGAATGTGTAGAACAACATCCTTAGAACCCATACGGATATAGTTTTCATATAATTCATCATCCTTGACCAAAATGCTTGTAGGACATCTCAAAGTTCAACTATCAACTCTGATCAGGTTGTCCATATTGTATTTCAAAATATCAAATCAATCTAATGGATTATCCTGGCCATGGTTTTGCTATATTGAAATATAGTGATATATTCTTCTCCAACTCTTGGAGTGGTCAATCCCATCTTGATCATACTCTAACTTCATAAGTACTTGACTATGCTAGGAAGCCTTTCATTACTGAATTAGAAATTCAGTTAGTCTGGTACCAAAGCACAGTGAGTTGCTTGCAGGTCACTGAGATGATCTCAAGTCAAAGGGACACTTATACCTATATCTCATCAGAGATATTTTTGATAGCAGAATGCTCTGAAGTTGGTCATGTTCAATGATGATGTATCTGTACATCTCACCTATATGCCATACCAGTGTCTTCATACTCCTTGGTTAAGAGAACAACCAACTTATATGGCATACAGCAACCTATGCTCGATAGATGCTGTCGTCCTTATTAACAGTCTATCATTTGGTCGTGAACAAATTTAAGGACTAATCGATAAATCCTCTCTTTATCGAAGCTAAATAGTTCTAAGGATTTCATCACAACAATGGAGTTCATTAGAAGATGAATACTTATAATGAAAAATATCAAAAATATATTTTATTTATTAATGAATCAATTATAAATATAAAGTAGCTTAACCGTCAAAAGGCTGATGATTGACTTTGGGACACATTTTCCAACAAGATCTAAAATTATTCTAGATCTAGGTATTGATTTGATCAATATCAATTATGATTAATTTATTTTTATATTTATATTTGCATCATGACATGTTATAGATCCTTGATGTAGGATTTTGTAATCTGATTACATGCATATTGTAGATTAAACTGTTTAATCTATATATTCTGCTGCTTTAATTTTGAAAAAATTTTGAAATCTATGTATGAAACCCTGCATATTTTCCATCAATGGTATCAGAGCCTCTAAGTTCTTTTATAACATATTCATGTATGCTTTAGAATAAATTTAAAAATTAAAATTAATTAAATATCGTACATACTGCTATAAGGTTATTCTGTTGTAAGGTTAATCCCTTACAATGAAAAGGTTGTCTTAGTATGTACTCATTTGAATTTGAATCATAAATAATTTAGATTAGATCTAAAAAAATTATAATTTAATTTTTTGATTTAAATTTAAAATTAAATAGATATTAGATCTATTTTAGATTATTTAGATTAGATCTAAATAATATCAGGATTGCACATACTGCCATAAGATTGTCCTACTGTATGATTTCTCCCTTACAATGAAAAGGTTATCCTAGTATGTGCTAATCCGAGAAATCTAAATCATAAATATGTTAGATGAGATCTAAAATAATTTATGATTTATTTTTAAATTTTAAATTTAATATTAAATGGTTTATGATCAGATTTTGATCATTTAGATGAGATCCATGTGATATGTTTCATGTTTTAATCTAGATCTTCATGTTGCATATATTGATATGTAGCTTTATTTTTGAATCTAGCTTTTATATGTATGACATATAAGTTTTATAGAATTTAAATTACGAACTTACTTTTTGCAAAATTCTAGATTCAAAATCCTAGGACATGATCGAAACATTGAAACAAATCAGATCTAAAACCATCATTTGAATTTGATTCAAAGTAAAGTGTTTACAATGTGAAAATGTTTCAAATAATCAAATTAGAAATTAGTTCTGAGGTTCCATAAACCTAAAACTCATGAGCTTGAACTTAATTAAGAATTAAGTGATTATTTAGGATCTAGGTTTGTGATTTAAAGATGCTAATATAATTTCATAAAACATGGGTTAATGGATAATGGGTTAGCTTTGATCAGATCCTTAATTGGGTTAGACCTAAGGTTAGATTTAAATTTGGACTTAGTTAAAAAATTGATCCAACCTAATTAATGTTAATTAAGATTAGATCATTTCTCTAAATCAATTCAATAGTTGTAGTTGATCAAAGTCCATGCATCTAAAAATGGATACTGATCGTGGCTCAGTGGTTGAGCCTGAGACTTTAGGTAAATCAAATCAAAATTGATAAATCAATTGATGTCATCCCAGACTGGTGGTTTTTAATTGGCAGCCCACTTACCTAGCCATTTTTTATGGTGTCTAAGGCAAGCCTTGGCAGACCCTCCCATCGATCTCACTTACCTGACCAATATTGTTAATCATCTTTTGATTAGGTTGCTCATTGATTCGTGCTAACCCATGTCACATAGGAAATCAATGAGATTGATTTTACTCAGTGAGACTAATCTAGGTGCCCATAGACTAAAATTGATCTTAGTCCTTATCGATAACTTGAGAAGTCAGTGGGAGGACTTGACTTGGTGAAGTTAGTGGGAGCAAATTGGTCCATGTCCTTTCTATCCTTAAATCACTAATATTTTAATTTCTCTAAAATTATTAGGTTCTTAAAATGATAAAGTTATAGAGATAACTGAGTCATAGCCTCCCATTAAGGTGTTTGATAATGGATCCATTAACTCCAATAATCATTACAGGCCTAAAGGTCTGGTGCTTGTTGGCTAATGGAATTATCATTCATCATATGACGACTTGGATGTATCCCTCTAATGGTGGTTAGGTTGGCCAACCAAAGTTGGGCTTAATCATTCATTGGTTAGATGCACCAAGTATGGTCATGTTAAGGTTGGACCTACCAGATCCTTATAGTGAAGGCCAAAGCCTACTGATTAGGCTTCTGGGGCAAAATTAAATTACAAGAAATTATTTGGAGAAATAATTAGTTATGAACCTACCCTTAGATGTACATGGGTTCGCCAACCAAAGTTGGGCTCGTGTGCAGTCTATGCGGATTCTAGTACCTACTAGAAAATTAAAGTAATTTCCCGAATTGGAGGTAGAGGCTACCAATTTGAATAAAATAGTGGGAGAACCTTTATACTAAAGTCCAAGTCTTTAGGCTTAATATAGTTCATATACTTAGGTCAATATTCTCTTTTATCAAATTTAGGCTAAACCCTAATTGCTCCTATCACTATTAGACAGTGATAACTTATGGGACCCAACTTCGATAATTAGTATCGAAAGTTGAATTTGGTTCAGCAGTACGAATGGATTTGTATTGGGGCTTCAAAGCCCAGTCAAAATAATTAGTCCAAAATTGATCCAAATCAGTGCTTCTACTGTAAGAAGCAGGGTCATAGGAAGAATAATTGTCTTGCTACCCTTAACCATAATAGGTTGAACAAGAAAAAGGAGCAAAAGTTGCTTATTAAGGATGTTATATGATAACACCTTAAAATTTCTCTGTATGAAATTCTGCTACCTGAGTATGAGATATTGATAGCTTCTATGCAATTTGTTGCAAGTGTGATCTCTATTGGCCTTTTAATCAGAGATGGTTATCATTTATCAATAAAGAAGATTGTTGTGACATTATTGTGAATAATGTTACAATAATACATGAACAATAAAGAAATGATATTTAACATTTACACAGCTTGTTAAGTGTAATGTACACATCCAAGTTAGATTATGTCATGGATATCTATCCTTAGCATTACAGGCTTAGTGATCCTGACAAGAATAGGATTAAATAGATTAACTTGAGAGGAAAACCTCGACATCAATGATTGTGAATCCCCTATGAATCTTGTCTTCTTGGGAAGATGATAAACTCACCTTTTATTGGAAAAGGTGAAGGAGCCAATAAAGTTCCAAGTCTTATACATAGTGATGTATGTGGACCTATGATCTTAAGTGCCAAAGAAAGATATTAATATTTCATTACAGACGACCTATCTGAGAATGGGTGTGTTTGGGATGAATCATTTGAAATGTTCAAATGATTCAATAATGAAATAGAAAAATAAATTGGATAAGATATTAAAACTCTTGGATTAGATCAAGGAGGCGAATACTTATCCAGTGAGTTTGTGACATATCTAGAAGAGAATTGGATTCTCTCTCAGTAAATTTTTTTTTGAAATACGGTGTATCTGAAAGAAGAAATTGAACTTTATTAGATATGGTTCAATTCATGATAGGGTTCACTACTTTGCCTATTTTAAGATTGTGCTCTTGTGACTACTTATTTTACTCTGAAAATATTCTGAGTAGATCTATCGCAAAGACTCCATATGGGATACGGATCAGGCATAGACCTAGACTCTTTCACCTTCAAGTTTTGGGGTTGATCGGCCTATATCATAGGTTTTCACATAGATAAACTTGGATCCTGGTCCAATAGGTATTTAAGGGTGATTAATTCTACCATACTGAAGAACATGAGATGTTCTTCAGCAGTAGGGCATTCCTTTTGTAAAGAAGTTCCTTAGAAAAGAAATCGATACGCATCAAGTTGAACTCGGAGAAGTTTGACTAGTAGAAAAGAACCGATGTAATCTAGTAAACATACATAATCATATTTAATCAGATCAAACCCGAAGCCCATTAAAGTATCACCTTTAAGGAGATCAACTAGAGTACCACATTAGCCAGATAGATACTTCAGTATCTAGATCTGGGACAGCAATCCTATTGAGCTTGATAAGAACAATAAGGATCCGATCATCTATAGGGATACAATGCAGTGATCTGACTCTAAGAAGTAGCTTGGAGCCACATGATCTAAATTGAAGTCTATGAAAATCAATAGTGTATGGACACTAGTTGATTCACCTGAAGGGATAAACTCCATTGGATGTGAATGAATTTTCAAAAGGATTAGAGTAGCACAGATGGAAGGTAAAGACCTATAAAGCCTGTTTGGCTATTATCTCAGTTTTGGAACATATGTTTTGAACGTATGTCTTTGTTATGAACCAAGATAAACCTTGCATTAATAAGTGGGCAAAATGTTCTATAGTGTTATTCCTTATGTTGCCTATGGATGAAATTCTCTTAATCGGAAATGACATTCCAGCATTACAAGGAATAAAGGTTTAGCTATCATCTTATTTCTCTATGTATGAGATCAGACATGGTATACTCACTAGAGATAGTGTCTGATCCAAGTAAGAGCCACTAAAAGGCTGTATAGACAATCCTTAAGTATTTGAAAAATACTAAGGTTCAATGACTCAAATATGAAAATATTGACTTAACATGTGGATGTTTTAATAAGATGATAACAAGAGAATGTCGGGTCATACCCTAATTATAGGAGCAATCTATTGGAAAGATTCCAAGCAGTATACTTTAGCTTATTCAGTTAGTGATGTAGAGTACATCGTGGCATATGATGCTGCCATGTAAGCCACATAGTTGCTGAGGTTCATTAGCAGTTTAGGAGTGGCACCCTCCACCAACGGTCTAGGTCTATCATAGCACAAGAGCCATAGCTTAGGCTAAAGAATCAAAAGACAAGCATATTATATATCGCTTTCACCTTAGATTTTAGATTTGAGTGACGTCGAGCTTTGGAAGATTGATGTAAAAGGAGAACTTGACTGACACATTTGCTAAGGCCTCAGAACTAAGAAGTTCTACGAACTCAAGTGGAAGATAGCATATTTGATATCATTCTGATTGGCTTTTGTCCAAGTGGGAGTTATTGAAAAATGTCCTAAAGCCAATCATCTAAGTAGTAGTAGATGATTGAAATTAGTATATAAATTATCTAATAATAATAGTTATTTGGCTGGTTCATCATAAAAGTTATATCTTTCTTAAATGAACTCCTAAATTATGATGAAGTCCTTAGAACCATAATCAATTGATAAAGAAGGATTTATCGGATGGTTTTTAAATTGTTCACGATCAAATGATAAGTTATTAACAAGGATGATAATTTATCGAGTGTAGGTCGCTGTTTGCCATATGCATTGGTTATCATCGTAACCAAATGGTGTGGAGACATTGGTATGGTATCCAGATGAGATGTAGGAGTACATCTACATTGAACATAATCAATGTAGCACTCTACTATCAAAAGTAGCTAGCTAAGACCAATGGGTATAAGTGTCCCTCTGACCTGAGATCACCACGGTGACTTGCAAACAACTCACTGTACTTTGGTGCTGGACTACCTATCTTTCTAATATAAGTTTGAAAGATTTCTAGATACAGTCAAGTACTTGTGAAGTCAATGTGTGAGTCAAGATGGGATTGACCACTCTTGATTAGCTTCAGAAAGAGAATGTCTCATTGTGTTTCAATTTAGCAAAACCTAGGCCTGGGTAATCCTCGTAAGGTGTCACGCAATTTATGAAATTTTAAGACATAATAGAGATGACTTGTATAAGTGTTTGATAGGATACTCAAAGTCATCTTGAGTATTATTGGTCAAGAAATGAATTATATGATAACAATGGGCCAAGATTCTAAGAATGTTGCTCTGCATACATTCGACCTATCCGGATGTCGAGAACCATTGCTAATTGGTAACTTCGATTAGTACAGGAATTGGTTTCTATGCTACTGACTTAAGTTCAAACCTATGGGGTCAGACACATTAGAGCTTGTAACCTATTTAGATGGTTAATCCATGATTGAGAATCATTCTAAGATCAATCCATCAATACGATTGGTATTTTGACCTAATGCAAGTATTACAAGAAGATCGATCAGCAATTGGATTGCTAATCGACTCAATTTGATTGAGCAATCAGGTTGAAATTAAGTCTAATTAAATTAGATTCAATTAAAATTAATTTATATTTAATTAAATTAAATCTAATTGGTTTATTGGATAAGTCAATCGCAAAGAAGAATAAATCCTTGTCAGACTAGGACTTGAGTGCATCTAATAATTGAGTTATAATTTAAATCAGAATTAAGTATAATTTAATTTAATTTAACTAGGCTCCTAATTAGACTAGGATCATCTTTAATTGGGTTGTATTTAATCTAATTTAAATAGGATTTAAATTGGGTTCAAATCTATTTTGACCTAGTCAAACACGATGAGTCCCAGTTGGACTGGGACTTTCTCTTTCCTTGCGCCTAAGAAAGCCCACACCCACACTTTATTTTTAGAAGTTAATGTAACTTAATTACATGCCTAAGAATGATTTCCCATGCCCCATAATCTGGAGGTTTTGGAATAAATTTTGAATTGGTCAAAATTGGAAAGTAGTAATGCAAGGGATTCTATTTGATAGAGTCCTTAAAATCTAAAGCTCTATCTCTCTCCCTCTCTCTATGGAAATAAACTCCATGCCTCGCATATTATTGTGCACCCTTTTTCCATCCTTTTAGGAATGTTTTTGCTTGTTCTCCATGTTGAGAAAGGGATGGGGTGGCATCAAAAAGTTGGACGCCACCAAGAGTCCTTCTAAGACTAGTCTTTGACCTAGTCTTTGGTTAACCTATGCCACCTTTCAAGGCCCTTTGAGGATGTGATAAATCCCAGAAAAATCATGAAAAATCAGAGGAAAAGGAGGAGAAGACATGGGTGGTTTGTGGTTCCAAGATTCTTGTAGAAGAGCCTTCAACTAAGACATCAAAGGTTGATGTCTTGAAGAGACAAGGTAAGAGAAGATTGTCTTCTCTTTATTTTTCTTTTATGTATTTTTCTTCTTGTTTATTCTTTATGATTTTTATGTGATAAAAATATGAGAGAGAGTTGAATAGGGCATGGGGATGCATGCTCTAAGTTGTTGGGGAATGATGTTCTTTTTGGACATGATTTGGTCTTGTCCTGATGAAAGAAGGAGAAGAAAAGAAAGGTCTTCTCTTAGGATCTCTTTGAGAACCCTTCTTCTCCTTATTCTTATGAAAATTTTTTAGAGTAAAAATTAGAGATGTTAGATCTAGAAACGTAGAAAAAATCTAGAGAAGAAGGTCTCCTCCTGTCCTAGCATAGAGATATTTTCAGGACATCAATCATTGATGTTCTGAAGAAGAAGATTTATCTTCTCCTAGGATTTATTTTTTTATTATTTTATTTTTTGATTTATGAGAGATCCAAGGGTTAGATTCCTCCCTTATTCCTCATGTTCTTCATCTTTTGAAGTATCCAAGGGATTTGAAGAATATGTATTTGATTGACCATCAGGAGGGATCCGTGAGAAGCTAGCACTTTGAGGGGATCTTCATTCGACGAACCTTCGATCTGTGTTGCAAGTTTGTGTGGATCACCTATAGATGTCGGATGCATGTGCGGCTCTAAAAGTAACAACAAAAATCAATCGTGGAGTTCTCGATCCATGAAAAGGTAAGAGATCTGATCTCTTTGTAACCTAGATATGATCTTGGGTTAGATCTAGAATTATTCGAGATCTAGGTATTGATTTGATCAATACCAATTATGATTAATTTATTTTTAGATTTATATTTGCATCATGACATGTTATAGATCCTTGATGTAGGATTTTATAAACTGATTATATATATATTATAGATTAAACTATTTAATCTATATCTTTTGCTGCTTTAATTTCAAAAAAGTTTTAAAATCTATGTATGAAATCCTGCATGTTTTCCATTAAGCCATTGGTACACTTTTGAGTCCATCATGTAAGCTTGATAAAGATGAAGGAGGTAAAAGTGTTGATACAAAGATTTATAGAGGCATGATAGGTTTTTTATTGGATTTAACTTTTAGTAGACTAGATATCATATTTAGTTTTTATTTATGTGTATGATTTCAATCTAATCCAAAAGAATCACATTTAAATGCTATGAAAAGAATACTTAAATACCTAAAAAAAACTCAAAACCTAGGTTTATGGTACTCTAAGAATTCATCAATTGATTTAATTGGATATTCAGATACAGACTTTGCTAGATGTAGATTAGACAGAAAAAGTACTAGTGGAACTTATCAATTTCTAGGAGTTAACATAATCTCTTGATTTAATAAGAAGCAAAATTCGGTTACATTGTCTATGGTCGAGGCTGAATACATTATAGCTAAAAGTTGCTGTGTATAAATCTTATGGATTAAGCAATAACTTGAGGACTTTGACATCAAACTAAGCAAAACTCCCATAAGATGTGATAATACTAGTGTCATAAATCTATTTTAGAATCTAGGTCAAAATACATTAAAATAAGACATAATTTCATAAGGGAGCATGTTCAAAATAATGACATAATTCTTGATTATATTTGTACTGAAAAATAATTGGCTAATATTTTTACTAAGATCCTGAGTGAAGATAAATTTTATGAAATTAAGAGAGAATTGAGAATTCAAGATTCTTTTGCTTAAATTCCTTCTTTTGATCCCAACTTATCATCTACTAATATTTTTGGATCAATCCTTGAGACTTAATTTCATTACTTTAAGTTAAAAATTATCCATCCTTCTTGTCTTTTTCTTGACTATGAGAAGAAAAATTATTTTTGAACTTAATAAAAAAAATCATGGATAAATAATTGTACTTTACTTATCTCATGAATTTATTTGAGCATTCTAATGATTTTGATCATTTGATTCATTTTAAGCAACTATTTGTATTTTACACATTTTGATCATATTATTATTCTTTTTGAAAATTAATTAGTATCAAGAAATTATTTTTAATCTTAAAAAAAGATTATTGATGAATACTCATACCTTGTTCATATTGATTAATTTTAAAAAATAAATTTAAGAAAAATACTCTTTTTAAGCATTTTGATATTGATGTCAAACAAAATATTTAAAAAAAGCTATTAAAATTAAATATTCAAAGAGAACTTTAGTTTTTAATCAATTGATATCGGACAGCTTAACGTTTATCTTGTATTTTATTGATCTTAATATATATATATATATAATAATAAAAGAAAAGAAGAGATGATCCCTGAAAAATTGAATATATCTTATAATTTGCTTTGAACGATCGATTTAAAATCTTTAATCTTTGAAATGTTCCATCTCTCTTGAATCTTTGAAGTTTAAAATAATTTTACTTTATGCATTTATTTTATTCAAAATGGGAGAGATGTGTTTTTAATTCATATTGTTCATAAATATAATTTAAAAAAAGAAGAAGAAAAGATATTCATTCTAAATTTTTTGTATTCTTTCAAAATAGGAAAGAAAAGCTAAAAGATAAATTTATCCAACAATAAATATGAAAAAATGGAAGAGAAAATATTATGTGATGATTTTTTTGGTATTTACTAGTATCAGATGTTTGTTTGTTAAATAAGGAAAAAGATTTTTGTTTGTTAAATATTATCTAGTTAGTCTTGACTAAATATTCTAATTAATTTGAGTTAAGAACAATGAATTTTGATTGTTTGATCATCCTTTTAACTTAAGCTTTCATGTGATTGTTCAATTTAAATTCAATTAATTTGATTGTCTAATCATTTTCGATAACTAATTGGAGTTAAAACTAATTTAAAATATATTCTCACTCTAAATAAATTAATTTTGATATATACTTCTAATTTTAAAACTCATTTAAAAATATAAATATAATACAAAATTTTTAATGTGTCTTTAAAAATCTTTGTAAAATTATTTTTGCTCTGATACTATCTTTATTTTACTCGATATATTTCTGATATATATATTTTTTGGGCTTAATTGATTGAAATTTATTTAAGAAAAGAAAAGAATGAATAATGAATTAAATGTTGTGCTTGATTCCGCTATTCAAATCTTTGAAAAACTCTAATTTTCTTAAAGCTTAAAAGTACATACTCGAAAATCTATTCAAATAATCATATTCATTCAAAAAGGGGGAGAACCTTTGATATTTGAATTTAAACTAATTTCTGTAAAGAAAGAATTTTAAAAGATAGGCTTTTAAAGGAGAGATGATTCATTTGATTTGATTCAATTTTCTGAATTTGATATATCTATCATTTGACACACTCCATCGCATCTCTGATTTCTCATCTGATTCAGATGCTTCCAGCCAAGATCTATACATCTAGTTTAGTTATCTTTGTATTAGCTTATGATATAGTATCTCTTAGTTATTTCTATGAGTTATTGATCAAGTCATGGTTGGTTATATTTTGGATCTAAGTTATGGCATTGGTACTATTGGCTGCTTGGGTCATGGTGTGAGGATTTATGGTACTCCCAAGCCTTGGAAGGCCACGGGCAGGCCAGGGTGAGGGCTCTGAGGAGGCTAGGATAGGTGTGGTCTTAGGAGGCAGCATGTAGCTCTTCATGGGCTTGAGGATCAGATATTGAGGGCCTCAAGGGGCTTCATTGGTGCTTCGAAGACCTGGGACACAAGGTGGAGCAAGGAACCAAAGTCAGAGCTAAAGGCTACAGAAAAAGAATTTTTTGCAGGTTAGCCAGCTTAGTCCAAAACTAGGTTGGCTAAGTCTCAGTGCACAGGCAAAACAGAGAGCTATGCATTTGGGACTGCTGGCACGGCACAGGACTGGGCCGACTTAGTTTCAGACTGAGCTGACCTAATGGAACTTAGCCGACTCAGTGCTGAGACTGAGCTGGCTCAGTTCACGGGCAGAGTTACGTGAGGGTCTATTTTGGGCTAGGGTCTGAGTTGATCCTAAGGGTCTTAAGGCCTAGTTTGAAAGGTCTTAAGGGGGCTAATTCATGTATAGGTCGGGTCTAGATCCAGAGGATGAGAGCATGGGAGACATGTATGTACATGGGTTCGGTGAGTGCTTTCATGTATTGGGTTAGTCGGAAAGTTTTTTGGTCGGGCCTAATGTCTATGTATAAATATATAGGTTGTATTAGGGTTTAAAAGGTTGGAATTAATATAGATCTTTTCTCCCTCAACTCTCTTCTTCTCTTGTCTCTAGAGTTGCCGCCCTAGGGTTCTTGAAGAAGCCCTAGAGAAAGGGGACATCTCCCTCAAACCCAAGGAGGGAGGCATCCCATCACAGATCCAGGTAGAGGATCGGTGGTGTGCTGCCCATAGAGAACATCATAGATTCCTTCAGATCCATGCTAAAGATCAGGAGCTTTCGCAACATGGTATCGGGGTGCTTGTGATGTCAAGGATGATTGGCATTCGAGCGATATCATGGGTCTATAATTTGGTATTAGAGCTAGGTAATGCTTGAAACATTGTGGATGATAATATGATATTAGAGCCAAGTTTCAGAATCTGATGGTGCATGGAAGAGCCACATTTCAGGGCCTTATGGTGCTGCATAAAAGAGGAGAAGTACAAGGTAAAATTAGAAATCTGCACAAGAATTCCATGGTATATCTCAAATCTATCTATGTTATTGTTGTGGTTTGGAGAGGATTAACGAAAAGAGATTTTTTTGGGGTGGAATGATTTGGTGCATGATTTGCTGATCGGTCTTGGTGGAAAGGTCGGAGTGTATGATGGTTATGTGACAGGTAGGGAGTGCTGGAGTGCCGCAGTAGTGCTTTCCGGGAGATGCAGGACTGAGAGAGGCTCGGTGATGCAGCAACTGAAGGAGGTATCTCAACAGAGAGCATCAGGGTTCTCTAGGAAGATGGGTAGTGTAAGATTGTTGAAGAGAGGTTTCTCAAGGGATAATGGTCGAAGGAAGGCTGAAGAAGTGACTATACGTCCTTCGGTGTCTGGAAGGCGGGAAGTAGTTAGAGATGTATTCAACGGTTCGACTAGAGCATGGATTTGCAAAGCCTTGGGAGTGATGGAGATGGATGATCCATGGAGGTCTAGCAGGTTAGGGCTAGGCAGCTATAGAGTGGTATAGAGATGAGTCAGGGAGCACTGGAGTGCTGTAGGAGCACTACTCTAGAGGCACAGGGGCTGAAAGAGGCTCGACGGTGCAACAACAGAGTAGTGTATCTCAGTAGATGGTGTCAGGGACTTCTCAAGGAGATCAGAAGTAGGTCTCAAGGAGAGCCAGAAGGTCTCAAAGAGCGTCAGGAGGTCTCAGGCAGCCGAAAGTATCATGGATCAGGTTTCTTCTATAGGGGCACTAGGGAGAGTCGTGGTTCAGATGGAGGATTGTTCTCCAGGTGTAACTGAAGCGATGGCTGGTGTAGGGGCAAAAGAGAAGGACTAGGGTGGAATTCCCTAGTGTTCAGTCATTGAATTCAGAAGAGTTGGATGAGCTCTTGGGTTTCGGAGGTGCCCGCGGATTGCAGAGATATCTGAGACAGCTTCGAAGGGGTCCATGGAGTGCAGAAGGTTCGAAGGGGCAGCGATGGTGTTCGTGGTGCAGCGATAGGCCCAGCAATGCAGTGTTGGATGGTTGGCCTCGAGGGACTCGATGATAGAGAACTTCTACGGCATCAGGTGGACTTCGGATATAGGTGGAGCTCCAAAAAGGTGGCTTCATAATTGAAGAGGAATTTGACATGAGTTCAGAGCAAAGGGGTGCGGAAGGATCGATATCCTAGCACCAGCATCGATGATGCATAGTTCTAGGTAGAGTGGCATGTACAGGAGGACAGGCATAGTTCTGAGGAGACCATGTCAGGGTTTGCAGTGAGTGCTGGTATAGAAATGCTATGGATTTTTTAGGGAAGTCCAAGAAAAGTGATGCAGCTGCTAAGCAGAAGGGATCCTACAATTCGAGGGTGGTGCAGAGGTGCAAGCCAAGGTCTTCAACGGTGGAGGCAGTCATCCAAAAGGCCTCAAGGGTGCACAATAACTGAAGAGGTTTTGCAGAGGCGATGATTGCACAAGGTGATGTCGAGTGCGTAGGGACAATGGAATCATGTAGGAGGTCATTGCCGAGGGGTTTGCCAAGGCTTGGGAGCACGAAGATGGAGATTGTGAGGATTTATGGTGCTCCCAAGCCTTGGGAGGCCATGGACGGAGCTAGGGTGAGGGCTCCAAGGAGGCTATGATAGGTGTGGTCCTAGGGCTAGGACAGGAGTTGTCCTAGGGTGGAGGTGGCATGTAACTCTTCATGGGCTTGAGATTTAGGTATTGAGGGCCTCAAGGGGCTTTGTTGGTGCTTCGGAGATCAGAAACACAAGGTGGAGCAAGGAACCAAAGCCAGAGCTTAAAGGCTGCAGAAAAAAATTTTCTATAGGACAGCCGGCGTAGCCCAAAACTAAGTCGGCTAAGTCTTAGTTCATAAGCAAAATAGAGAGCTGTGCATTCGGGACTGTTGGCATGGCATAGGACTGGGCCGGCTCAGTTTCATACTGAGCCGATCCAATGGAACTTAGCTGGCTCAGTGCTAAGACTGAGCCGGCTTAGTGCGCAGGCAGAGTTACACAAGGATCTATTTTGGGCTAGGGTCTTGGTTGATCCTAGGGGTCTTAAGGCCTGGTTTGAGAGGTCTTAAGGGGGCTAATTCATTATGGGTTGGGTCTAGATCCAAAGGATGAGAGTATGGGAGACATGGGTGTACATGGGCTTGGTGAGTGCTTTCATGTATTGGGTTAGCCGGGGAGTTTTTTGGTCAGGCCTAATGGCTATGTATAAATACATAGGTTGTATTAGGATTTAAAAGGTTGGAATCAATACAGACCTTTTCTCCCTCAACTCTCTTCTTCTCTTGTCTCTAGAGTTGCCGTCTTGGGGTTCTTGAAGAAGCCGTAGAGAAGGGGGCATCTCCTTCAAGCCCAAGGAGGGAGGCGCCCCATCATAGATCTAGGTGGAGGATCGGTGGTACGCTGCCCATAGAGAACATCACAAGTTCCTTCAGATTCGTGCTAAAGATCAGGAGCTTTCGCAACATGGTATCAGGGTGCTTGTGATGTCAAGGATGATTGGCGTTCGAGCGATATCATGGGTCTATAATTTTGTATCATAGCTAGGTGATGCCTAGAACATTGTGGACGATAATACTTGGATAGTCGTGTCAATGAATTTTGTATGTTTTGATGGCCTAACTCTCATGAATGCTTTTGATACCGTTAGCACTTATATATTTTGATGACTTGATGTTATGATTTATTGTGTGTGGAATGATATCATTTGGATGTAAATATGTGTATCTAAATATGATGATATCATTTGATTGATGTGAAATGTAACCTTTGTGAATTAGCTAAAATTCTATTATGATATGCTGTAAACACTGTGTTGTATATAAGCCAATTGAAAGTTTTGTTATAAGCTCTTGTTCTAATAGAAAAAATATATGGAATAAATTAAGGAGGAGGCTTTTTCTTTTTGAAAGTTTTAAAATTTCTTAAGATCTTACTTGATGATGTCAAAGAAGGGAGAGAGTAGAGTAAATAAAATTAGGCTATAAGTAAAATTGAAGTAAAATTGACAAAAGAAATAAGTAAGTCAAACTCTTTTGCAAATAATTTGAATGTCTAACCATAAGTAATCTTCAAACTGCTCCTTTATGTAATATTTATCAAATAACTGAATATGATATTCTAGTAAGTGATGTAGGCTTTTACATGCTTTATTTTTGCTTATGCTCAAATATTTTGTCATCATCGAAAAGGGAGAGATTGTTACTCCAAGAATTGATTTTGATGATTACAAACCATTTGAGAGGATTACAAAAGAATTTGGCTTGGAAAAAGACTTTTTATATTTCAAGGATAAAATATTTTATCAAGTTTTGATCTGAAAGCCTCAAGAGCAAGTATAGAAGATTTCTGATCCTTTGGCATGTTGTCTCTATGCCAAAGGTCAACCTCTGCTGTTCCAAAGGCCAAAAATACAGAACAATCGATTATCTAGATTCTATTTAGAGGTTTACCCTTGTGCCAAAGATCGACCCATGAGTCGATCCTTATGATGGAAATCTTCTGCAATGGCTAGTTTTATTCCATTTAGGCAGCTTTTAATAATTTTTTAAAGATCTCCAATGACTATAAATCTTGTCCAGGATTCTCTCCTCCATCGATTGAAGATTTAAAAGGCTATAAAAAAGAAAAAAACATAAGAGATTTCATTATTCAATTCAGTCCTAAGCAAAAATCATGTTCAAGCAAAAAAGCTTTCGTTTCAAGTTCACCAGCCTCTCAAGAGCTCATTCAAGTCTCCAACAATCTTGAGGGAAATCAAAAAAGATTCCTCCATTATTGTAAAACGTATTCTTAAGATTTTATTTGCTCATTAAAAAAGCTAAACTTGTATTTGATTGTCATTAACTCTTATACTCTGCTTTATTATTTTGATTCAAGTTTTGGGGGGTTCCAAAACTTGGGAGGGTTGATTCGAACCTTAAATCAAAGTGTATAGGGTTGGCTTGTACCCAAAAAATAGGTGTGCTAGCTTGAGATAGCTAGGATCGGAGGTACTAATGTTGTATTCTGGTTGAATACATTTAATGATTTTAAATTCTCAAGTAGGAGCTTGGAGAGTGGATGTAAGTGCAAGAAAAGCACCGAACTACTATAAATCTTGCTTGTTTGTGGTGTGCTTGCTATCTTTCTTTTCTTAGTTTGTTAAATTCTTTCTCTCAAATCTTTTATATTTTTATCTAACGTAAATCACTTTACACACGTGACTTGCATATCATCATTCAATCATGATATCTTTAAATTAGCTTTAAAATTTTAAAAACCCAATTCACCCCCCCCCCTCTCTTGGGTTGTATAGTTGGGCAACACAAAGGTAAGAGATTCGATCTCTTCTTGCCCTAGATATGATCTAAGGTGTTCTAGAACTATTCTAGATTTAGGTATTGATTTGTTCAATACCAACCATACTTAATTTATTTTTAGATTTATGTTTGCATCATGACATGTTATAGATCATGAATGTAGGATTTAGGGATTAGATTAAATTACTTAATCTATGTCTTCCATTGCTTGTAAATTCGAAAAAGTTTCGAAATGTATGCCTGAAACTCTGCATGTTTTCCAATAGTGGTATCAGAGCATCTAGGTTCTTCTATGACATGATCATGTTTGCATTAGAATAAATCTAAAAATTAAAATGTTAAAGATCGCACATACTAACGCAAGGTTATCCTATTTAATTGTAAGGTTAACCCCTTACAATGAAAGGTTGTCCTAGTATGTGCTGATCTATTTTTTATGAATCATGAATAAGTTAGATATGATCTAAATAATTTTTTAATTTTAAATCTAAAATTAAATAGATATTAGATCTATTTTAGATTATTTAGATTAGATTTAAATAATATCGGATGACATATACTGATTATAAGGTTGTCCTGCTGTATAGTTTACCCCTTATAGTTGAGAGGTTGTCCTAATATGGGCTTCCTAAATTATAAATAAGTTAGAAAAGATCTAAAATGATTTATAATTTATTTTCAATTTTGAATCTAATATTTATTGATTTATTATCTGATTTTGATTATTTAGATATGATCTAAATAATATGTGCTTCATGCCTAGATCTAGTTCCTTAACACATATGCTTGATATGTAGCTTTATTTTGAATCTAGTTTGAATATGTATAACAAATTTGATTTATGAAACTTAAATTATGAACTTACATTCTACAAAACCCTAGATTCGAAATTCTAGGACATGATCTAATGAAACAAATCAGATCTAAAACCATGAATTGAATTTGATTCAATGTAAATTATTTACATGACTTAAAAATATTTCAAATGATTAAATCAGAAACTAGTTCTGATATTCCAAACCCCAACCCATCAGCTTTGAACTTAATTGAGAATTAAGTGATTGTTTAGGATCTAGGATTGTGATTTGAAAATCCTAAGACAATTTCATAAATCATGAGTTAAAGGGTTATGGGTTAGCTTTGATTAGGTCCTTAACTAGGTTAGACCAAGGATTAAATTAAATATGGACTAAGTTAAGAAATTGATCAAACCTAATTAATAGTTAATTAGGATTAGATGATTTCTTTTCCATAGATCAATTCAATAGTTATAGTTGATCAAAGTCCATACATCTAACAAATGGATACTGATTGTGGCTCAGTGGTTGAGCCCAAGTCTTTAGGCAGACCAAATCAAAACTGATAAATCAATTTATATCTAAGGTAAGTCTGGCATTTTCAGACTAGTGGTTTTTAATTGGCAGCCCGCTTACCTAGCCATTTTTTATGGTGTCTAAGGTAAGCCATCGCAGACCCTCCCCCCGATCTCACTTACTTAGCCAATATGGTTAATCAAGTCTTGATTAGGTTGCTCATTGATTTGTGCTAACCCATGTCACATAGAAAATTAGTGAGACTAATTTTATTCAGTGAAACTGATCTAGGTAACCATGGACCAAAATTGATCCTAGTCCTCGTCAATAACTTGAGATGTCAATTGGAGGATTTGACTTGATGAAGTCAATGAGAGCAATTTGGTCAATATCTTTTCTATCCTTAAATCATAAATAAATTCAAAATCCTCTAAAATTATTAGGTTCTTAAAATAATAAAGTTATGGAGATAACTAAATCATAGCCTCCCATTAAGTTGGATGATAATGGGCCTATTAACTCAATAATCATTAGAGGCCCAAAGACCTGGTGCTTATTGACTAATGAAATTATCATTCATAATATGATAACTTGAAAGTGTCTCTCTAATGATGGTTAGGTTGACCAATCAAAGTTGGTCTTAATCATTTATTGATTAGATGCGCCAAGTATGGTCATGTTAATGATTGACCTAATCGGATCCTTGTAGTGGAGGCCAAAAGCCTACTGATTAGATTTCTAAGGCAAAATTAAATTACTAGAAGTTGTTTAGAAAAATAATTGGTTAAAGAACCTATCCATAGATGTACATGGGTTGACCAGCCAAAGTCAGGCTTGTGTACAATTTATGTGGATGGATTCTAGTACCTACTAGAAAATTAAAGTAATTCCTTGAATTGGAGGTAGAGGCTACTAATTCATACAAAATAGTGAAAGAACCTTTAGACTAAAGTTCAAGTCTTTAGGCTTAAAATAGTTCATATACATTAGGTCTATGTTCTATTTTCTCATGAAATAAGGCTAAAATCCTAATTGCTCCAATCACTATCAGACAGTGATGATTTATGGGACCCAACTTCAATAATTAGTATCGAAAGTTGAAAATGATTCAGCAGCAAGAATGGGTTCATGCTGGGGATTCTGAGTCTAATAAAAACAAAAGGATCCAACCAGATTCAGGCAGAGTGCTTCTAATGTTAGAAGCAGGATCATAGGAAGAAGAATTGTCTTGTTTCCTTGATCTAAGTAGGTTGATCAAGAGAAAGGAGCAAGGAGTTGTTCATCAAGGATGTTATATGATAACATCTTGTAATTTCTCTGTATGTAATTGTACTACCTGGGTATTAGATATCGGTGGTCTTATGCAATTCATTGTAAGGACTAAAGATAAGTAGAATATTTGAAAATGGTGAGAAATATCTGAATGTTGGGGAAGGAAGTCTTGTTCCAATCCTAACTTTAGAAATTATCGAGCTTATTTTCAAATATTGTCATTTTGAGTGATTGTCACTATTGTCCATTATTTATGATGAATATGATCTTTGTTGGCCTTTTAGCCAAAGATGATCTTTGTTTATTAAAAAAAGGAGATTATTGATATCATTGTGAATGATGTTAAAATAATATGTGGACAATAAAGAAATGACATGTACACTTTAACACCGCCTATTAAGTATAATGTCCACATTTAATAAAATCCAATTTAGATAATGTCACACATATCTACCTTTCGCATTTAGGCTTAGTCATGTTAACAAGAATAGGATAAATAGATCAGAGGGAGACCTTGTCATCGATGATTATGAATCATTGATAATCTATGAGTCTTGTCTTCTTGGAAATATGACAAAGTCATCTTTTACTGGAAAAGGTAAAAGAGCCGGTGAGGTTCTAAGTCTCATACATAGTAATGTATGTTGACTTATGATTCAAGTACCAAAGAAGGATATCAATATTTCATTACATTTATAGACGACCTATCTAGGTATGAGTGCGTCTAGCCTAAATTATTTGAAATATTCAAATGATTCAATAATAAAATAGAGAAACAGACTAGAAAAGATATTGGAACTCTTCAATCAGATCAAGAAGGTGAATACTTATCCAGTGAGTTTTAGACATATCTATGAAAGAATGGGATTCTCTTTCAGTGGACTCCTTCCGAGACCTGGAATATTGGAAAGCAGAAATCAAACTTTGTTAGACATGGTTCGATCCATGATGGGATTGCTAGTTTGCCTGCTTCAAGGTTATAAGACTACTTGTTTTACTCTGAAAATTTACACCAAGCAAATCTATCGCAATGACTCCATATGGGATATGGACAGCATGTAGACCTAGACTCTCTAACCTACGGGCTTAGGGTTGTCAGGCCTACATCAAAAGTTTACACACAGATAAACTTGGATCATGGTCTGATAGGTATTAGGGATTATAACCTCTACCATGCTGAAGAACAAAAGTTGTTCTCAGTAGTAGGGCATTCTTTTTGAAAAGAAAGTTTCTTATAGAAGGAATTGATGCCTAAAAGTTGAATTTGGAAAGTTCGACTGGTAGAAAGAACCGACATAATTTATTAAGCCTATAGAATTGGATTTGATTAGATCAAATCAGAAGCCCATTTATTTGGCACCTTTAAGGAGATCCGGTAGAGTACCATGTCAGCTGGACAGATACTTTGATATCTAGATTCGAGACGGCAATCCTGTTGAGCTCGATGAGAACAACTAGGATCCAATCATCTATATGGATGCTATGTAGAGGTCTGATTTTGGGAAGTGGCTTGGAGCCATAATAATCTAAATTGGAGTCCATGGAGATCCATAGTGTGTGGATACTAATGGATTCACCTGAAGGGATAAAATTCATTAGATATGAATGGATTTTCACACGGGTCAGAGTAGCGCAGACGGAAAGGTAGAGACCTATAAAACCCATTTGGCTATCACCTCAGAGTTGGAATATATGTTTTGAATATATGTTTTTATTATGAACAAAGAGAAACCCTGCATTTGTTAGTAGGCAAATGGTTCTGTAGTATTATTCCTTGTGTTGTCTATGAATGACATTCTCGTAATTGGAAATGATATTCTAGCATTACAAGAAATAAAGATTTAGCTGTCATCTTTATTCTCCATGTACGAGATCAGACATCTTATACTCACTAAAGATAGTGAGCAGATACCAGTCTAATCTAGGTAAGAACCACTGAAAGATTGTATAGACAATCCTTAAGTATTTGGAAAGTACTAAGGTCTAGTGAGTCAAATATGGAGATGCTGACTTAAAACTTGTGGTTGTTTTGATTCCAATTTTTAGTTAGATAAAGACGACAACATGAGAGTGTTGGATCATGAATTTATCCTAATTAAAGGAGCAATCTATTGGAAAGGTTTCAAGCAGAATATAGTAGCCTATTCTGTTAGTGATATAGTGTGCATCATAGCATTTGATGCTGCCACGTAGGTTGTGTGGTGGCATAAGTTCATTAGCAAGCTGGAAGTAGAAATGGCATCCTCCATCAATGGTCCAGTTCTAATATAGCACTGGAGCCATACCTCAGTCTAAAGAACCAAAGATGCACCATAGGACTAGTATACTCTGCATCACTATCATCTTAGATTTTGATCAGGATGACGTCAATCTTTAAAAAATCGACGAAAAAGAAAAACTTGATCGATCCATTTGCTAAAGCCTCAAAACTAAGAAGTTCTACGAGCTCAAGTGGAAGATGTTGGGAATACGTGCTCTTCCCAAATGGATCAATATGGCCGCTGGTGATCAGCTAAGCAATAAAGAAGAACCTCTCAGAGATTACTATGGAAGCACTATCAAACAATTCAAGGAATAGAGAAGAAGAGAAGAAGAGATTTTCGAGAGAAAAGAGCTTTTATTAAGTATATATACTTTATAAAGGGTCAAGCCCAAGCTCATAGAAAAATTCTCCAAACCCAAACAACCCACGTATACAAAATAATAATCTGCAAAAATTGAGTCGACCTAGTTTTAGACTGAGTTGGCTAATCTACGACTAGGTCGGCTCAGTCTGGACCCGTGAAAACTGAGTCAACCTAGTTTTAGGCTGAGCTGGCTAACCTACGACTAGGTCGGCTCAGTCTAGGACTGAACTGACCCAGTTGTGTACCGTGCCTGCAATCCTAAAAATACTATTCTCTATCTGAATTTTTCTCTGAGACCTAGCCGACCCAGTCCTGAACTGAGCCAACCCAGATCCCAACTTAGCCGACTCAGTCTTAGGGTGAGCCCAGTTTCTGAACTTTACTAGGAGAGCTGATTTCTCTTCCAGCTTGCTCCCATCTTTCCATGATCTATCTCCTCATGTTTTCAAGACTTGGGAGTGCCACTTCTGAGCTCACATTCTCCACCTTGGTGCTTCCAAGTCTTGTGAACTCATCTCTTCTTAACAGACCTATCCAAGCCACACATCTCTGAAAGCTATCTCTGGGGTGTACCTTCGTAAGTGCATCAGACTGATTCTCCTTGGTATAGACCTTCATTAGTTCTACTTTACCTTCCTCCACTAGCTCTCTGATCCTGTGGTACCTTACATTTATATGCTTTGTGCGCACATGATAGACTGGGTTCTGTGCCAACAGCAAAGCACTCTAACAATCACTGAATAGTGTAATCTTGCTCTGCTCCACCCCCAACTCATCAATCAGCCTCCTAAGCCAAAGGGCTTCCTTCGCAGCCTCCATTATCCCAATGTACTCAACCTTTATAGTAGACAATGCCATGATTGGCTGAAGGATTGATCTCCAAGACAATGATCCACCATATACGTAGAAGAGGTATGCAGTAGTAGCCTCCTTATATCAAGATCACCAGCATAATTTGCATCAACAAACCCTTTCAGAGGACCTGAACCTTCACACATCTTCATAGATTGTTCTTCAAATCCTCCCGGCTGTCCATCAAACACCAAACCATAACCGCTTGTTCCATGCAGATATCTCAATATCCATTTCAATGCTTTCTAGTATTTCTTCCCAGGGTTATCCATGTATCTACTAACCATGCTCACTGCATGTGCTATATCTGGCCTACAGCATACCACAGTGTACGTCACATTGCCTACAATATTTGCATAAGGGACTTGTTCCATATACTCTCTCTCCTCTTCTGACTGGGGGCTTTGTGACTTGGAGAGAGATATATGGCTCGGTAATGGCATCTCTGTAGGTTTGGCCTTCTCCATTCCAAACCTCTCCAAAACTTTCTGGACATACTTTCCTTATGATAAATGGAGCACTCCTTGGCATCTATCTCTGCAAATCTCCATTCCAAGGATTTTCTCAATTGGATCCAAATCCTTCATCTCAAACTTAGATGACAATGCCCTTTTCAACCTTTTCACAGCATCCATGCTTCTACCAATTTTGAGCATGTCATCTACATACAGTAATAGGTACAGAGCATCCTCCTCATCTAAATCCTTGACATAGACACAGCAATCATGTTCACATCTACTAAAATCCAGGCTTAAGACAAAGCTAACAAACCTTCGATACCACTGATGAGATTGTTTCAAGCCATTCAAAGACTTCTTGAGTAAACACATCTTTTCTTCCTATCCCATCTCCATGAAACCATCTGGCTGCTTCATGTAGATTCTTTCCTCCAAAGTTTCATGAAGGAAGGCCGTCTTCACGTCCATCTATTCCGATTCCATGTTATGCTGTGCCACCAGTGACAACAAAACTCAAATAGATGTATGACGCACCACAAGAGAGAAAATTTCTATGGAGTTAATCTCTTCTTTTTGTGAAGGTGCCTCCACCTGTGCTACCGGCCATGCTTTAAATCTGACTCCACCTTGTTCTGAAGGTGACTCTTTTTTTATGAATACCCACTTTGAGCCAATAGATCGAGCACCCTCTAAAAGATCCACCAGCTGCCATGTCTGATTCTTCTCAAGTGATTCCATCTCCTCCATCATGGCCTGCATCCATGAATCATGATCCTCACTCTCCATGGCCTCTACGTAATTCTCTGAATCTCCATTAGTAGTGATGAGTGCATAGGAGATAACCTCATCAATGCCATATCTTACCGACCTGGGGCTTATGCAAAGTCACACCCACTAGTACATCTCTGCCTAATGTCTGTTGTTGCTCCTACACATCTATCTGAACTGCCGGCCCTTCATGCTGATTTTTAATCTGAGACAATACTTTTCTGTCCTATTCTACCTCAACAGGAACACTCCTATAAATGGATGTAACCTGCATGCCATCATTCTCTGACTGGCCACCATTGTTCACCTTTGTTTTTCCAGTTCCATCTATTCCAAACCTCCTCAAGATACTCTTCTCATCAAAGATAATGTCTCTGCTAATCACTGACTTCTATGCTTGAGAGTCCCACAGTGGATACCCCTTGACTTCTTGTGGATACCCTATGAATGTCATCTTTTGAGATTTCGAATCCAATTTGCTCCTCTCGGTTGTCTCTATATGTGCATAAGCTGTGCAACCGAAGACTTTCAGGTGGCCAAGCTTTACCTTCTTTCCACTCCAGACCTCCTTTGGCCTTCATTCAGCTTATGATGAGAGGACCTATTCACAAGAAAATAAGAAAAAGTTAGAGCATCACCCCAAAAGGACTTTGGGAGTGATGTCTGTAGCCTCAAACTTCATATCTTCTCGGTCAGTGTCCGATTCATCCTTTCCGTGACACCATTCTACTGGACAGTCATCTTCACCTTGTAATGGCATTTGATGTCATTTTTCTCATAGTACCTCCTGAACTCTAGGCTTGTATACTCTCCACTATTGTCCGACCTCAGATACTTCACCTGTCTTCCTAACACCATCTCTACCTCAGCTCTCCAGGCTTTGAATCGGGCAAACATTTTTGATTTTTCTCAGATCAGATAAACCCATACCTTTCTTAATAAATAATCAATGAAAGTGATAAATATTTTGCCCCACCTCTAGCTGTTATTGGAGCTGATCCCCATACATCCGAGTGCACTAAATCCAGCACTCTCTCATTGCACTTGGTAATTCTGGCAAACTTCATCCTATACTATTTGCCAAAGATGCATGGCTCATAAAGATCTATGCCCTTCTTCTTTAGGGCTGGGATTATACCTCTTCTGCTTAGTTTTGTGAGCCCACAATCACTCATATGGCCCATCCGATAGTGCCACAGCTGATATAAAATCTGCTCCCTCTGTGCCATTGCTAGCATATCAACACTATCATTCACCACTGAGCCTTCCATTCTGTAAAGATTGTTGCTCAGTGCTACCTCTCATCACCACCAAAGCTATCTTGGAAATTTTTAGACATTCACTCTCAGCCTAGCTACTAAAAGCATAACCCTGCTCCTCCAAGTAGCCCAAAGAGATCAAATTTTTTTTTAATTTTGGTATATGCCTGATGTTTGATAATGTACGAATGATCCCATCGTACATCCTCACCCTAATAGATCCAACTCTAGCTACTCTGCATGGATGATTATCTCTCCAAGGCTGACACTTCCACCATCGATCTTCTGATAGATAGCAAACCACTTCTAATGAGAAGTATAGTGGTGCGAGTATGCTAAATCCAATATCCACATAGTATCGCATCCTATGGATCCATCTGATACAACTAGCAGGTCTTCTCCACTGCTTACGAAAGTTGTATCATCTTCCTTGCTGACCTTTTCTTTTTCTGATCTCGAAAGGGGACAATCTCTCCTCAGGTATCCAGGCTGATGATATTTATAATATTTTAATGTCATCTTCCTGTAATCCCAAGATTTTGACCTACCCTTCGATTTCCCTCTTGCCTTCTTCTCCTTTGATCTTCCGTCTTTCGTTCATAGCCAAGATCTCAGACTTAGGGTCTATCTTGTAGATCTTTTTCTTTGCTCATTTGATCTGAGCACACCAACAACTTCTTCATAGTTTAGGATCTCCTTCCTATAAACTAAAGTTATTATAAGACCATCATACGAACCTGGGAGAGAACATAATAGCAGCAATGCCCGATCCTCCTTGTCAATCTTCACATCCAACTCATCACCTTAGAATACATCTAATTGAACCTGTGGATATGTGCAACAAGATCTCCACCTTTGGGCAGCCTCAGACTATACAGCTATTTCTTTAACCATAACTTATTGGTCATGTTCTTTCCCATATATGTGTTCTCTAGTCTCTCCCGGAGCCCCTTTACCCTAGTCTCTGTGCAAACCTAGGGCAAAATCTAATCGGCCAAGCACATCTAGATTGTGCTAAAAGCAATTTTCTCCAACTCTTTCCAATCCTTAGCACTGATCTTTTCTAGTCTTTCTTTTGTTAAGACCTTGTAGATCCTCTGCTGAACCAAAAGTCCTTTACTCTTTGCTGCCATAGGGTAAAGTTTTCCTTGCGGTCAAACTTCTCAAAATCCATCTTGAATCCACTTGATCCCATGACTTCAAACAAGTCAAGAACAAATCCCTAACATCCTTCATGATCACACACACCAGCAAAACTATCCTTCAAAGAAGATCTAACTAGCCCTAGATCCTCTTTCCAAACTTCTGTATCACCGTTCCTCTATGTAAACAATCTCCACTTCAATCTAGAGACAACCACGAAGCAAACTAGAAATTTTAGGATAAAACCTAGTGCAACATATCCTGGATGTAGTAAACCCTAGGTGTCTTCCTTCCTTCCATGCAACACTGCTCTAATACCAATTGTTGGGAATATGTGCTCTTCCCATATGGATCAATGTGGCCGTTGGTGATCAGCCAAGTAACAAAGAAGAACCTCTTAGAGATTACTACGAAAGCATGATCAAATAATTCAAGGAATAGAGAAAAAGAGAAGAAGAAATTTCTGGAAGAAAAGAGCTTTTATTAAGTATATCTCAGCCTTCCTACAATCTTGATCGGTTTTCAGTATATATACTTTACAAAGGGTCAAGCCCAAGCTCATAGAAAACTTTTCAAATCCAAACAACCCACATACATAAAAAAATAACCCATAAAAACTAAGTCGGTCCTATTTCAGACTGAGCCGGCTAACCTACGACTTGGTTGGCTCAATCCCAGATTGAGCCGACCCAATTGTGTACCATGCCTGCAATCCCAAAAATACTATTCTCTATCTGAATTTTTGTCTAAGACCTAGCCGACCCAGTCCTGGACTGAGCCGACTCAGTTTTAGGGTGAGCTAGCCCAGTTTTTGAACTTTGCTAGGAGAGCTGATTTCCTTTTTGGCTCGCTCCCATCTTTTTATGACCTATCTTCTCATATTTTCAAGACTTGGAAGTGCCACTTCTGAGCTCACAGAAGATAGGATATTTGATATTATTCTAACTGACTTTAGTCCAAGTGGGAGTTGTTGAAAAATATGTCCTAAAACCAATCATCTAAGTTGTAGATGATTGAAATTAGTATGTGAACTATTAACTAATAATAGTTATTTAGCTTATTCATCATAAAAGGTCTATCTTTCTTAAATGAACTCCTAAACTATGATGAAGTTCTTAAAACCATACTTAATCGATAAAGAAGGATTTATTGGATGGTTCTTAAATTGTTCATGATCAAATGATAAGTTATTAACTAGGACAATAACTTCTCAAGTGAAGATCGCTATATGTCATATGCATTGGTTATCCTCATAACTAAGTGGTGTGGAGACACCGGTATGGCATCCAGGTGAGATGTAAGAGTACATCTACACTGAACGTGATCAATGTAATGCTCTTCTATCAAGAGTAGCTAGCTAAGGCCAATGGGTAGAAGTATCCCTCAGATCTGAGATGACCACAGTGACTTGCAAGCAACTCACTATACTTTGGTGTCAAACTATCGTATTTCTAATATAGGTTTAGAAGATTTCTCGATACAATCAAGTACTTATAGAGTCAGTGTGTGAGTCAAGATGGGATTGACCACTCCTGATTAACTTCAGGAAGTAAATATCTCACTATATTTTAATTTAGCAAAATCTAGGCCTGGGTAATCCTTGTGAGGAGTCACGAGATTTGCTAACTTTGAAATACAATATGGATGACTTGTATGAGTGTTGATAGCTAACTCAAAGTCAAAATGAGCATTATTGGTTAAAGGGATGAATTATATGATAACCATAGATCAGGGTTCTAAGAATGTTGCTTTGCATACATTGGATCTATCCGGACGTCGGGTACCATTGCTAGATGGTCATTTCAATTAGTATAGGAATTGGTTCCTATGCTACTGGCTTAGATTCTATTAGTGTCGAATCTGATTGATGCTGGATCACAGCTAGAGTTGGGGAAGAAGAGGTCATCATCAGTGACCTGCAAAATAAAGTCCCATCTAGAGTAGGGGGTGGTGGCTCCGATAGGATCCTCCGATGATCAAGTCTGCTCTTTTGGCTAATAGAAATGGAGTGTTCAGGAAATTAAGGAACAGAGTAACGAGAAGGGAAATGAGAACTTAGAGAAAATATATCTGGAGGATCTTTTTTATAGATGGAGCATATAACAAACTGACAGTAACAACCATAACCATCTGGTAGTGGGCCGCTCAGACCACGTGGAGTTTGTTACGAAGGATGGTGTCTGTTGTCATGATTGTGAGGATTTGTGGTGCTCCCAAGCCTTAGGAGGCCACGGAAGGAGCCAGGGTGTTGGCTCTAGAGATTTTAGGGGCTTGGTTGGTGCTTCAGAGACTTGAGACACAAGGTGAAGCAAGAAACCAAAGTTAGAGAATCAAGATTGCAGAAGAAAGATTTTCTATAGGTTAGCCGGCTCAGTCCAAAATTGGGTCGGCTAAGTCTCAGAGCATAGGTAAAATAGAGAGCTGAGCATTCAGAATAGTTGACACGGCACAGGACTGGGCTAGCTCAATTTTGGACTGAAGCAACCCAGTGGAACTTAGCAGCTCAGTGCTGAGACTAAGCCAACTCAGTGTTGAGACTGAGCCTGCTCAGTGCGCGGGTAGGGTTACACGAAGGTCTATTTTGGACTAGAGTCTGGGTTGATCCTAGGGGTCTTAAGGCCAAGTTCAAGAGGTCTTAAGGGTGCTAACCCATGTATGGATCGGGTCTAGATCCAGAGGATGAGAGCATGGGAGATATGGGTGTACATGCGCTTGGTGAGTGCTTTCATGTATTGGGTTAGCCAGGGGAGTTTTTGGTCGGGCCTAATGGCTATGTATAAATACATAGGTTGTATTAGGGTTTTCATGGATGGAATCAATACAAATCTTCCCTCCATCAATTCTCTCTTCTTCTCTTCTCTCTAGAGTTATCGTCCCAAGGTTCTTAAAGAAGTCCTAGAGAAGGGGGCATCTCCCTCAACCCCAAGGAGCGAGGTGCCCCATCATAGATCCAGGTGTAGGATCAATGGTTTGCTACCCATAGAGAACGTCACAGGTTTCTTCATGTCCGTGCTAAAGATAAGGGGCTTCCGCAACATGGTATCGGTGCTTGTGATGTCAAGGATGATTAGCGTTCGAGCGATATCATGGGTCTATAATTTAATAACAGAGTTAGGTGATGCCTGAGATGTTGTGAACGACAATATTGTATCAGAGTCTGATGGTGCATGGAAGTGAAGGAGAAGTCGTACAAGGTAAAATCAAAAATCTACACAAGGATTCCATGGTATGTCTCAAATCTACCTTGTTGTTGCTATGGTTTGGCCAACTGGGAACAGCAAGTTGAATGTGGAGGTTGAGAGGATTAATGGAAAGGGTTTTCCTGGGGTGGAAGGATTGAGTGCATGATTTGCTGATCGGTCTTGGTGGAAAGGCCAGGGTGTATGATGGTTATGTGATAGGCAGGGAGCGCTGGAGTGCTGCAGTAGCATTTCTTTGAAGATGTGTGGCTGAGAGAGGCTCGATGATACAGCAGCTGAGGGAGGTATCTCAGTAGAGAGCATCTAGATTCTCTAGAAAAATGGGCAGTGTGGGGTTGTTGAAGAGAGGTCTCACAAGGGGTAACTGTCGAAGGAAGGCTGAAGAAGCGACTATACGTCCTTCGATGTCAGAAAGGTGAGAAAATAGTCAAAGATGTATTCAACGGTTCGACCAGAGCATGGATTTGTGGAGCCTTATGGATCATGGAGATGGATGACCCATGGAGGTCCAGTAGGTTAGGGTTGGGCGGTTGTAGAGCGGCACTGAGACAAGGCCAGGGAGCACTGGAGTGCTGTAGAAGCACTACCTTGGAGGCACAGGGGTTGAGAGAGGCTCAGTGGTGCCGTAGTCGAGGAGTGTATCTCAGCAGATTGTGTTAGGGGCATCTCAGGAAGATTGAAAGCAGGTCTCAGGCAGCCAGAAGTATCATGGATCAAATTTCTTCTATAGGAGCACCAGGGAGGGTCGCAATTCAGATGGAGGATGGTTCTTCGAGCACAACTAAAGCGATGGCTAGTGTAGGGGCAGAAGAGAAGGACTATGATGGAATTTCCTAGGGTTCAGTCGCTGGATTTAGAAGAGTTGGATGAGCTCTTGAGTTTTAGAGGTACCCATAGGTTGCAGAGGTATCCAAGATGGCTTCGAAGAGGGCTGTAGAGTGTAGAGGGTTCGAAGGAGCAGCAATAATTTTTGAGGTGTAGCGGTGGGCTCAGTAGTGCAACATTTAGTGGTTGGCCTTGAGGGACTCAATGATAGAGTCAACTTCTATAGCATCAAGTGGACTTTGGATATTGGTGGAGCTCCGCAATGGTGGCTTCACAAGCCGAGAGAAAATTTGGCATGAGTTCAAAGCTGAGGGTCAGCACCGATGATGCACAGTTCCAAGTGGTGTGACATGTGTAGGTGGATAGATGTAGCTCTGAGAAGATCATATTAGGTGGTACAACATATGTTAGTGCAGAAATGCTATAGGTTCTTTAGGAAAGTTCGAAGAAAATGATGCAGCTGCAAAGCAGAAGGGATCCTACAATTTTGGATGGTGCCAAGAAGCAAGTACAAATCTTCATCGATGGAAGCAGTCATCCCAAAGGCCTCAAAGGTGCACAACAATTGAAGAGGATTGATTGAGGTGATGTTTGCATAGGTGCTGTTGAGTGTGCAGGGACAGTGGGATCATGCAGGAGGGCATTGCTGAGGGATTTGCTAAGGCTTGGGGCACCAAGGTGGAGATTCTGAGGATTTGTGGTGCTTCCAAGCCTTGGGAGGCCATGGGAGGAGCCAGGGATTCCAGGGGTTTGGTTGGTGCTTTGGAGATCTAAGACATAAGGTGAAGCATGAAACCAAAGTCGGAGAATCAAGACTGCAGAATAAAGATTTTCTATAGGTTAGCCAACTCAGTGCAAAACTAGGTCGATTAAGTCTTAGAGCATCGGCAAAACAAAGAGTTGAGCATTCAGGACTGTTGGCACGACACAAGATTGGGCTGGCTTAGTTTTGGACTGAGCCGACTCAGTGGAACTTAGCCACCCTAGGGTTCTTGAAGAAGCCTTAGAAAAGGGGGCACCTCCCTCAAGCCCAAGGAGGGAGGCACTCCATCATAGATCCAGGTGGAGGGTTGATAGTTTGCTGCCTATAGAGAATATCACAGATTCCTTCAGGTCTGTGCTAAAGATTAGGGGCTTCTACAACATGGTATCGGTGCTTGTGATGTCAAGGATGATTGGAGTTCGAGTGATATCATGAGTCTACAATGTGGTATCAGAGCTAGGTGATGCCTGGGATGTTGTGGATGGCAATAATGATGGCCAGTCAAGAGTGGTGTCCATCGTCGTGACTTGCCAGTCTGTTGGGATTTAATATTTGAAGTTCAGATGGGATAGCTATAGGTGGTGAAGAACTTCACATCATAGTAGTTCGAGAGAGGTTTGGAGGTTTTCATGATCGTCTGTGCATTGACTGATATTTGTTGTATCGAGTTTAGATGCTGAGGTCCTTCTGGTGTCAGAGAGAAATTCCTAGGGGTGACACAGAGGAGAAGTCCGGAAGGAGTTCAACTAGTGGAGAAGTTCGAGAGGAGTTTGATTGGTGGACAAGTCCATCTAAAGGAGAAGCGGCTGGGAGGAGTTCAACTGGTGGAGAAGTCCATCCGAAGAAGAAGTTTGGAAGGAGTTCGACTGATGGAGAAGTCCGCCTAAAAGAGAAGTTCGAGAGGAGTTCGACTGGTGGAGAAGTTTGGAAGGAGTTCAACTAGCAGAGAAGTCTGTCTAAGGAGAAGTCCAAGAGGAGTTGGACTGGCAGAGAAGTCTGGGAGGAGATCGACTGACGGGGAAGTCCGGGAGGAGATCGACTGGTGGAGAAGTCCATCCGAAGGAGAAGCAGCCATTTTTTGGGGGGATAGTTAAAGCTACGATTGTAGTTCTTCGGCGATTATAAATATCTTTTGATCCAGCTCTAGACGAAACTTCGGTAGGAGCGGGGTTTATCCCCAATAATAGTTTCTCCACTCTCGAGTTTGAAATACAAAGGGAGTAAAAAGATGACTGTCGAAGTCCGAGCTCGGGCTTCAAACCTGCTAGGTAGAAAATTTTGGTGATTTTCATGCTAGCACCAAAACTTCTTTAATTATGACGTGATTTTGAAGAGACGGCCTTTCGAAACTCCCATCGAAATGTTGTTCGAGGTATGGTCCAATAAAGGTCTGCCCGATGCCACCCTCTCCCATGATGAGTGGGACACGCATCGCATGAAGATTGATTGGAGGAGATCTGCAATTATAACTGCCTCTGGCTTCTCCTGGCTATTTAAGTGCTTTCTTCTCCTAAACTCATTTCACCTAATCCTTCTTCTCCCTCTGGTTCTCGCTTTCCTCCCGCCCAAGAGTTCTAGTTTTTTTCTCCATTCTCCCTAGTTCCAGGTGATCCTCCACTCGATTTTCATCATGCTCATTATCTCCTTGCCTTTCCCAATCCACAACCTTTTTTTTCTTAATCACTTTTGCATCTTTTGTTTCTCATTCTTCTGGTTTCTCCATAGGAATTTCCATACTTTATTTTTCTATTTTTTAGAGGGTTTTTTTTAAGTTGATTTCAATCCAGATGTCCTCTAGAACATCTCAATCCGCCAGTCCCTAGGGTTCATCTAGTTCATCTAGACCCTTCCCCCTAGAGAGTTCGACCTAGGAGTATGTCTCATCAGCCCTTTGTATCAGATACTATTTCTTGCATCCTGACCCCGAATGACCTATCTTTAATTAGGATTCAATAGGGGATCCCCTAAGTGAAGGAACTAGATCTAGGATTTCATAGGTAGATCTTGAAATTTTTTCTAGATCTTGCAGCGAAAGACTTAAATAAATCTAAAATTTATTTAAATAACCATGTAAACGCCTAGATCTCAGATCTATGATTAAGGCATGATATTAAATAAAAAATTAAAATCAAATAAGAAAGAAAAAGGTTGATCAAATCAAGTCAAGAAGATAGGACTCACAGGTTGGAAGTGATTCACAATCATTAACTTCGAGGATTCCCTCCTGAGTCAACCTGTTTATCCTATTCTTGTTTATATGACCTAGCCTACAGTGCCATAAGTAGATATCTGATACACTATCTAATCTAGGATGCTTGCCAGTAGAATATACTACATTAACAAGTTGTGATAACATATATACACCATTATTCAATTATCCACAAAAAGCAATAACACCATTCACAATGACATTACAAACTCATTTTTTTATTAAAATTTTATAATTGTTCATGGACAGGCCTACAGAAATGATATTTATAAAGAAAATAGGATAGAAATGACAATCACTAAGAATAAAGGTATGAGATTCAAATACAAGTTTCAAAATTCCTAAAGCAAGAACTGGAACTAGTCTTCCATCTCCAACATTTAGGAATCTCTCACCTTGCTCGAATCTTCTACCGACCTACAATCCCTGCAACAAATTGCAAATATGATAAAGGCTACCGATATCCAATACCCAGTTAATAATATCACAAATAGAGAAATTATAAGGAGTTATCATAGAAATACCTTGCCCAGCAACAGCTTGCTTCTTTCTCTACCTATTCGGATCCAGGGAGGTAATGTGCTGAGGATAGTTTCTCTTTTAATGCCCCCACTTTTTGCAAAAGAAGCATTCGGCTTGACTCTTATTGAGCTTGGTCTTTAGGGTTTTTGAGCCTGCATAGGTGTCCTAGCATGAACATGTACCTTCTTGGCTTTCTTCTTTTTGTTCTTCTTTCCTTTCCCAAAGGATCAAGAATGAGAAGATGAACCTCCCACTAAGTTCACCGACTCCTTATGGAGTTGGTGATCCATCTGAAAGTTCTGAAGTAACCCCAATAACCCATGGTAGTCCACTTCAGGCTTTGACATTCTATAATGTGTAAGAAATGGGAGATAAGACTTGGACAGCGAGTTCAGTATTGCATCTTTCCTAAGTTGTTTGTGCAAGGGAAAGCCAAGCTTGCTCAAGCGCTCTATTAGCTCGATCATGTGCAATACATGATCAGTGACGAAGGCACCATCCCGCATTCTAGCATTGAAGATGGCATAACTAGTCTTGTATCTCTCAACGTCATCGGGTGTGCCAAAAGAATCCTCCAACACTTAAAGCATTTCGTTTGGCTGAGCTGTCTCAAACTTGTGACTGAACTCATCGCTTATCATAGCCAGCATAATGCAGCGCACCATGGTTTGGTCACTGAGCCACTTTTGATAAGTGTCTCTAACTATTCTACGTGCATTGACAGCTGGCTCCTCAAGTGCAGCATCCGTCAGCACATATAGAATCCGTTCATACTCCAGAACAATCTTTAACTTTCGATACCAGCTACCGAAGTTGGATCCCACCAACTTATCATCGTCCAACAATGATCGGAGCGATAGAAAAGTGGCCATGTCTATACAAAGAAAAATCAAAACCTAATTAGTAATTGATTCATTAAATCTAAAGATTTGAACTTTAATCAAAAGATTTCTCCCACTATTTAATTTGAATTGGTAGCCTGTACCTCCAATTCGAGGAATTACCCTAATTCCTTAGTGGATACTAGAATCCACATAGACTGTACACAAGTCCAACTTTGGTTGGCCCACTCATGTACATCTAAGGATAGGTTTATAACCAATTATTTCTCTAAATAATTTTTAGTAATTAAATTTTGCCCCAGGCTCTAATTAGTTGGATTTGGCCTTCTCAAAAAAGTGTTCAGCTAGGTCCAACCATTAACATGACCATACTTGGCCCATCCAAACAATGAATGATCAGGCCCAACTTTGGTTGGCCCACTTGATCACCATTTAGAAAGATGTATCCAAGAGATCATATAATGAATGATAATTTCATCAACCGATAAGCACGAGACCTTTGGGCCTCCAATGATTATCCAACTGATGGACCCATTATCATCCACTTTAATGGAAGGCTATGATCCAGTTATCATATAACTATTTTATTTTAGGAACCTAATAATTTTAGAGGATTTATTTATAGGAGTAGGTTAGATTAACCAGCTTGTCATGATCCTCCCACTAACTTCACCAAGTCAGCTTAAGAGAGACCATTAATAGGCTGGTGTAGGAGCACCTAACTCAGTCAAACTGATTTACCTAGCTGACATGAGTTAGCTCGAATAGTCAAGCGATCCGATCAAAACATAATCTCAACAAGAGACCAGGTAAGTTCGATCAGTGGAAGGGTCTGCCAGGCTTGCCTTAGACACCATCAGAAATGGACAGGTAAGCAGGCTACCAATTAAAAACCACTGGTCTGGTTTACCTTGGACACCAACTGGTTTAATTAGTTTCAATTAGATCAACCTAATAGTTCATGCTAGACTGCGTAGCCAAGAATCAAGTCCATCTTGGGTCTTGTTAAAGACATGGACTTGACCAACTTCAACTATTGCAATTGATCTAGAGAATCCTTGATCTAATCTAAGACAATAATTGATTAGATTTAGTCAATTCTCTAATTAAGTCCTTTCTTTAATCTAACCCTAGGTCTAATCCAATTAATGGATCTAATCCCCACGAACCCATTTAACCCAATGTGTTATGATTTGTGTCTTAGGATCTTCAATTCACAATCCTAGATCCTAATCAATCAACTTCTTAATTCTCAATTAAGTTTCGGGCTGAGGGTTGAGGTTTGGCTTTTCGAAAATAATTTTCATGTTTGTAAAATATTTTTATAATATGGTTCTATCAATCAAGTTGCATGTTTGATTCATAATCAATATGCAAGTAAAATAAATAAAAAACTACTTTAGATCAAATCTAAACAAGTTCATGTAATTGAAACGTTTCAATAATAATCAATCATAAATCTTCCTAGATCAAATCTAACACATTTATGATGAATGAAATAATTAAAATATTTTTAATCAGATCAAAAAATCACTTAGATCTAATCTAAAATTTTATGATCAATATTTTAGATCAGCACGTACTAGGATAACCTATTCACTGTAAGAGATAAACCTTACAGTAGGACAACCTTATGGCAGTCCGTGCAATCTAAAATATATTTTTTTAATTATAGATTTAATAATTAGATTATAAATTAGATCTAATCTAGAAAATAATCTAGACATGCACAAAAATCATGAACCTTGCTTGCTCTGATACCAATTGAAGGAACCAGATCTAGGGTTTCATAGGTAGATCTTGAAACTTTTTGAAGATCTTGCAGTGAAATAATTAAATAAATCTAAAATTTATTTAAATAACCATGTAAATATCTAGATCTTAGATCTATTATATGATTAAGGCATGATATTAAATCAAAAATTAAAATCAAATAAGAAAGAAAAAGGTTGATCAAATCAACCTAGATCTACATTACATCAAATACAAGTATGAAGTTTATAGATCAAATCTATTACTTGACCAAGTTTAGACATTCTAACTTGCTGATCTGGATTTGAGGATGAAGTCATGAGTCATACATGCATGCGGCCTCTAGGGGTCGTCCACACGAGCCTACGATCTCTGATCTAAAGTCCGATGCAGAAAATCAGCACAGCATGCTAGTACTGTGCTGATCCTTCTTCGACGGTCGATCCGATGCTCTCTTCTTCAAAATTTGGACTCTCCAAAATATGAGAAGGAAGATGAGAGTTTGCTGATATAAGACTCTCTCAAAAAAAACTCAAAAGAAAGGAGGAGAGATTTAAAATAAAACAGTCCTAGAAGATGACCCTCTTCTTCTTCTCTTTTCTCTCACCTAGACACCTAATTTGGTGCCTATGGAACCCCCACACCCAAGGGGACCCTCTTCCTCTGATTTTGGCTCACCCCAAACCTCTCCCAAAGCTCTATATTTCACAAAGAAATTAGAACAAAATTCATCCAATAAATAGGAAAAAAGAAGAGTCCAAGTTAGGTTAAATTCTTAGACTAGGAATATCCAAACATGGGAAGTTGTTGGGGCGTCCAACTCTTGGATGCCTCCTCCATAATTTTTTGCTTAGACCAGCAAGGGAGGGCACTAAAAAAAAAAAGATTATTTTCATGGAATAAGAGAAGAATTAATTAAAAGAGGGGGTGGCACTCAAGGGAAGATGTTTTGGTCAACAAGGATTCTATCTCATAGAATCCTAAGCAAAACCAATTCCTCCTTTGACTTGGTCTTCCACCTAACTTCCGAATATGACTTGGAGGGAGAGAGGGGGCATGAAAATCATGAAGAAAGGGATTTTTCATAAAAAAATACCTAAACAATAGGTATGGGGGCGTTGGGACCAAGGTGGCTCAAGGAGATAGGGAGTCCTAGTCACACTATGACTCCTATTTTGACTTGGTCAAACAAGATCTTTTAGCCAAATAAAATCAAGATTAAACTAACCCAATTAAATAAGACCCTAATCCATTTAAGGACTTAATTAAATCAAATTTAATTTTGATTTATTTTCTAATCAAATTATATAATTGGGTTAATCCGAGTCCTAGTTAGACTAGGACTAGTTCTTCCTTGCACTTGGCTTATCCAATAAACCAACTGGACTTGATCCAATCAAGCCCAAACTAAATCTAATTAAATTATATTTAATTAGACTTAATCTCAAAAAATTAGCTTAATCAAATTAAGCTAATTAGCAATTCAATTGCTAATCAATCCTCCTGCAATACTTGTACTATAGGTTAAATACCAGTCATATTGATTGTTTAACCCTAGAACGATTTTTAATCATTGATCAACCATCCGATCAGATCGTAAGCTCGTGTGTGACCTCATAGGTCCGAACCTAAACTGGTAGCACACAGAATAAATTCTTATACTAATCGAAGTGACTAGCAACGTCGACGGCCGGAGGTCGAAGGTATAGAACACTATCCTTAGAATCCATGCAGATATAGTTTCCATATAATTCATTCCCTTGACCATAATGCTCGTAGGACACTTCAGAGTTTAACTATCAACTCTAATCAGATTGTCCACATTGTATTTCAAAATATCAAATTCATCTGATGGATTATCTTAGCCAAGATTTTGCTATATTGAAATACAATGATACATTCTTCTCCAACTCTTGGAGTGGTCAATTCCATCTTGATCACGCTCCAACTTCCCAAGTACTTGACTGTGCCCAGAAGCCTTCCATTGCTGAATTAGAAATTCAGTTAGTCCGGTACAAAAGCACAGTGAGTTGCTTACAAGTCACTAAGGTGATCTTAGGTCTAAGGGATACTTATATCTATATCCCATCAGGGACATTCTCGATAGCAGAATGCTCTAGAGTTGGTCAAGTTCAATGATGATGTACCCATACATCTCACCTATATGCCATACCAGTGTTCTCCACACACCTTGGTTAAGAGGACAACCAATCTATATGGCATAAAGCAACCTATGCTTGATAGACGCTGTCATCCTAATTAACAGCCTATCATTTGGTCATAAATAAATTTAAGGACTAATCGATAAATTCTCTCTTTATCGAAACGAAATAGTCCCAAGGACTTCATCACAATAATGAAGTTCATTAGAAGATGTAAACTTGTCATGAATAAAGATGTCAAAATATTTTTTATTAATTAATAAATTAATTATAATATCTCAACCATCAATAGGCTGACGATTAGCTTTGGGACAACACTAAGAGTATGACCTAAAACTTTCTCGATCAGGTGATCGAGCTAGTTCCCCTCCGACCAATCGATTTTGCCTGCACTTGGAATCTTTGTGGGTCGGACTTCGACTTGCACTTTCCTCTTTCGTAGTCGCACTTTTTCACTTTCTAAATATCTCCCTTGCCTCTGTAGTATTGAATTCCTTTAGGTTCATAATCAGGTTTCTCTCCCTTTGCCATCTAGTCGAGGTTCGCCCGACGTCTCACTCTTTATAAATTTCTATATCTTGAAGCACCATCCATCCGACAAGGACTGGTGGTACTTTCCTTCTAGTTCAAAAAGAAGGAGCTCCTAAAAGGTGCTTCTTCTTCCCATTCATAACTGAAAGAAAACGTACTTCTCATGCGCTATCCGATCTTAATGCTGGATCTCCCTTCCTAGGGTTTTCTTAGAAAATCAGTTCGCCGAGCTCTTAGTCTAGATAGAGCTGATCTCGAATCTTCCAATAAGCTTAAGGCATACAGAGCTCCTCTTCTTTTCGACCTTCTAAAAGAGTAGACCTTATTCAATCTAGGCTTAAGCCCTCTCAACCCCGTCGGTATACCTTTTTCTTTCGGGGTCCTCACAAGATTTTAGATGCATTTTGGCTGGTTGAAACTTTTCCCTTGTTGCAGAGATGGATACCGAAGCCATGGGGATGCTTACTAAGGGTCTTTACGCACAGAGGAAGAGAAAAGGGAAGGCCCCGGGTGAAAAGTTCAAAGAGGGCAAAGGTTGATGCCCTGAGCTCTGAAGCTCCTACCACCACCGATGTCGCCCCTAAGGTCACCGAAGTCATCTCGGCTGTCGATGTTGATGCTGCCAAAGGAGGCTCCTTTCCTCTTGAATCCTTGAGTCCTCCTACCGTGGATTAGGCTCTCAAACCTCCTGCCAACATAGAGGAAGGAAAGGAGAGGAAGAAGAAAATGTCTGCTATCATGAAGATTGCCCACAAGGCTCGTCCAAATGAGCCGAGCGACAATGGTGCCGATGGTCCAAAAAAAGACCCCTTCGATAACCCGGGTGTAATCCATGATTTGATTGACAAGTTTGCCCTTCCCAAGGTGGTGGACCGCATGGCTGACCACGACCAAATGGAGCTTGTCTGGAGTTCCCTTGGGACCATCCTCAAGGTAACCGCCTAATCGAGTTTTCTTTCCCATTCTTCTTTTCTCTCTCCTGACATCGTTTGTTTGTGGCAGTCGGATCACCAAGTACTTGCCCACCTTAAAAAGGGGCACCACTAAGAGGTGGAAGCATTGAAGGTCTAGGAGGATCTTCAAGCTGAGATCAATTGCCTTCGAGAAAAGGCTGCGAAGGCTAAGCACTTCATGGAGGAGAAGGTGGCTGAAGTCGGGAGCCTCTATGTTGCACTCCGAAAAGAGAAGTTCATCTCAGCCAGACTCAAGGCTGCACTGGCTTTGGAGGAGGAGAGGAGGAAGGAAGCTGAGGGTAAAGCCATCAAACTGGAGGCTTAAGAGGTGAAGTCAATCTCAAAGGTGGTGGCCCGCATCGTGGAGGAATTCAAAGTCTCCTCCGAAATGAAGAAGCTGAATGTTGCATTCGGCCAATAGGCATTTATCAAAGGCTTCGAACTCTATGAAGATAGAGTGGCCCAAAAATTCTCCGAACTTGAGCTTTTTAGAGGAGGAGGATCCCAATGAAGAGGTAGGGCCATCAAATGCCATGGCCAACCTTTCTCACGCCGAGCCCATCCCTGGTCATCCAAGCCTGCCATGGAGGCGTTCGAGCCTACCCAAGAACTAGAAGCAACCAAGAGCACCCCGACTTCGTCTACCGCCACACCTCCCGATGTTGAGTACTTTGAGTAGTTGTATTCTTTCTTTTTCTCGTTTTATTTTACTTTGTATTTGAAAAACTTTTAGCTAAATGAAAGCAAACTTCTTTTTATCAATATCTTTGAATGTTTTTTGTACATTGGATGCAGTCCCCAGTCGATGCCGATCCGCTGCCTCAGGGAGTTTCCTTAAAATCAATGATTAGAAATTTTAAAAAGGAGGTTTGTCATTTGAAAAAGAAGCTAAAGAAGATCAAGGATGAGCTTCAGAGGTCCCAAAAGAATGCTTCAGAGGCGTCACCTACCTTTGAAAATTGCATAGGAAGGACTCTACAAGTTTCAGCATTTGGAAGGACAACTTTGAGAAAGAATTAGCTGAGCTTAAGAAAAGTGCTAGTGACAAGTCTTGGGTGCTGACGGCAAAGATCAGTTCCCTTGAGGTTAAGCTCAAAGCAGCAAAGGAGAAAATCCAATTGCTAGAAGGGAGCTTGTCATGGTCTATCGATAAAGCCTGACAGGAATGGGATTGATCTCAGTGGTTCTTTGCACTCTAGAAGCAACTGCACGATGCTGAGCTTGCCTATCCTTCTTACCGAATGGGTTGGAGCGGGAGGATATCGTCATTAGAGCAGAAGCTTTGTGCTACTAACAGCGAAGTAGTTTGGCTCCAAAAGTGACTGGATGACTGCTATCAAGCCGGTACAAGTAGGGAGTCAGAGGAGATCGCCTCTTTGAAGAGGATCATTGGTGAGCTTTTGGAGTCGATCGGGATAGAGAAGGCTGAAGTCCAATGGCTGAAGCTTCAGTTGACCTACGAGCACCAAGCCATTAAGGATGTGGAGGCCGAGTCCAAGGTTCTGAGGAAGCGACGGTGGGAACTTGAAGACAAATTCCAACGGGCCGACAGGATGATTTTGATAGCCTGCTGAAAAGGAAGGAGCTCGAAGAAAAGATCTTTAGGCTGAAACAGGCTCTGGTGATGGCTAGGGCCATTAGTCCGAAGTTAGAGGAATCCGATCCATCTTAGGACTTCAACCTCTCTTCTTCTTCTTCTTTTTTTATATACCTTTGCTCTCATCTTCATTTTGTAACAAACTTTTACTTTTTAATAAAATAGTACCTTCTTTCATCATCTTTTGTCTTGTGCGAATCCAATGCTTGTTGATGGCTTTGTTTTCTTTACTCTGTCTTCTGTTGAGATGGTTGCTATGGATATTGAACTAAAGACCTTTTTGCGAACTAAAATGAGGTAATCCTCTATTTTGTTTATGCCACAGTCGTAGGGGTGATACGTATAAGGGTCACTGATAGGGCTTCTCCCTTCTTTCCATTTTAGATCAATGGGATCTTGGATTTGCTCTTGTTAGGATGAGGTTCTCCTGCTATTTCTAATAGGACTATAGGGACACGTAAGAATCATTAAAAGGGCTTCTTCCCTCATCTCATCTTAGATTAATGAGGTCTTTGCTTTGCTCATGTTAGGATGAGATTCTCCTCCTATTTCTAATAAGGTTGTAGGGGCATATAAAGGCCATTGAAAGGGCCTCTCCTCTCATCTCATCTTGGATTAACGAGGTCTTCACTTTGCTCATGTTAGAACGAAGATTCTCCTCCTATTCCTTAATAGGACTATATGGGCACGTAAGGGCTGTTGAAAGGGTCTCTTTCCTCATCTCTTCTTAGATTAATGAAGTCTTCATTTTGCTCATGTTAGGATGAGGTTCTCCTTCTGTTCCTAATAGGGCTGTAAGGGCATGTAAGGGCCATTGAAAGGGCCTCTCCCCTGACCTCATCTTAGATTAATGAGATCTTCATTTCGCTCATGTTAGGACGAGGTTCTCTTTCTATTTCTAATAGGACTATAGGGGCATATAAGGGCCATTGAAAGAGACTTTTCCCTCATCTCGTCTTAGATTAACAAGATCTTCGCTTTGTTCATATTAGGATGATGTTCTCCTCCTGTTCCTAATAGGACTATAGGGGCACATAAGGGCCGTTGAAAGGGCCTCTCCCCTCATCTCATCTTAGATTAACGAGGACTTCATTTTGCTCATATTAGGATGTGGTTCTCCTCCTGTTCCTAACATAATTATTTTCATCATGCAGCAAAGTTCGGAAAGCTTTTTCCTATCATTATAGTTTTACAACAAGAACTGAGATGCTAAAGTAAAGAGATTTTATTACCGCAAAGTCATTGGTGATACATTCTCAAATTTTTTGAGTTCCATGATTGGGATAGGTCAGCTCCTCCAAGCTCCTTTAAGTAATATGTCCCAGGCTGGACGATCTCCTTGACTTCATACTAGCCTTCCCAATTCGGAGCGAGCTTTTCATGGTTCTAAGGTTACAAAACAGCCGCTCACCGAAGTACCAGATCTTCCACTTTGAATACTTTGCCTTTGATCCTTGAGTTATAGTAGTGAGCTACTTTCTGCCTATAAGCCACCATTCGAACTCAAGCTTCATCCCTTTCTTCTTTCAACAAGTCAAGGTTAGTCCTAAGATCTTATGAGTGTTGTTGCTCACTAAATGCCACAACTCATGCTGATGGAAGTTTAAGCTCTATTAGGATGACAGCTTCCATCCCGAAGGCCAAGACGAATGGAGTCTTCTCAGTTGGCAATCTTTGGATAGTTCGGTATGCCTAGAGTACATGATAGAGTTTATCTACCCAAGTCCCCTTTGCTTTCTTAATTCTTGCTTTAATACCTTATAGCAGGGTTTTGTTGGTTACCTCGACCTCGTCGTTTGCCACTAATATAAAATTATGAGATATATTCAGATCTTCATAGAACTCGGCAAACTTAGTTCCAGCAAATTGTCATTCATTATCTGTTATGAGGATTTGAGGTAGGCCGGATCTGCAAACAATGAACTTTCAGTTGAAGTTCTGTACTTTTGCCTCAGTGATTTTGGCTAAAGGTTCGGCTTTGACCCACTTCGTGAAGTAATCAATCGCCACCAGTAGGAATTTTCGTTGTCCAGATGCCATGGGAAAGGGTCCAAGTATGTCCATCCCCCATTGTGCAAATGGCTAAGGGAAGCTCAAGGATGTAAGCTCAAAGACTGGTTGTCTTTGAATACTTGCGTTTCTTTGACAATGGTTGTATTTTCTGAAATACTCTATAGAGTTATGGTACATTATCGACCAATAATAGCCCTGTCGAGTAGTTTATGAGATAGAACCTGGCCCCCGAATGACTTTCGTAGATTCCTTCATGCACTTTTCATAATGCAAAGTTGGCTTTAGAAGGTCGGAGACATTTTAAGAGTGATAGTGAATAAGATCTTTTATATAATTTGCCTTCATAGAGAACATACCGAGAGGCTTGATTTTTTAATTTTCGAGCTTCTTTTGGATCAGGAGGTAGAACTCTATCTTTGAGGTAAGTGACTAGTGAATCAATCCACCTTGGCTCATGCTCAACCTGCATCACAGACTATGGTTCTTCCAAACTTGAACATTTTAGGACTTTGAAGAAGACTTCCTTAGGCAGTTCGTTTGGACCCAATGTGGCCAATTTAGAGAAAAGGTCGGCTCTGATATTTTCTACTCTCGAAATCTGTCGAATGCTAAAACTTTTGAAGGTCGGAGTTAAATTCTTCACTTTTTCAAGATACTTTATCATACTTTCATTCCGAGCTTTATAATTGCCACTAACTTATCCGACTACCAGTTGGAAATCACTATATACTTAGAGTCAGTCTGCTTTCAATTCCTTGGCTATCCTTAATCCAGCTATCAGAGCTTCATATTTGGTCCTACTGTTTGTCGCAGAAAATTTGAAACATAGCGCATATTTAGCGATGACTCCCTCCGAGTTCACCAGGATCAATCCAGTGCCTGCGCCCGAAGCATTGGATGAGCCGTCCACATACTAGGCCTAGAGGCCTTCAGGGAGGTCGGCCTTTACTTCAAAGAAGCTCGACTGCAACCATAGAATGCTAACCTTATTCTGTTCTAGTTTGGCCTCATCCAAGATAGTGCATTCTACTATGAAATTCACAAGTATTTGAGCTTTAATTGATGGTCGAGACTGAAAACTGATGTCAAACTCTGTGAGTTCAATTGCCCATTTTGCGATTCTTTCGAAGGTATTTGTTCAGTGAAGAACTGTCTTGATTGGTTGATCAGTGAAGAGAGTTAATGGTGTGCCCTTGAAAATAAGGTTGGAGTCTCCGAACTACATGCAGTAGAGCATAAGTTAGTTTTTCTAACTTAGTGTACCTAGTTTCGGCATCCCTCAAGACTCAACTTATGTAGTAGATCGACCACTACACTCTTCCCTCTTCCTTAACTAGGACTGCCACAAGGGGCCACTAGAGAGACCGCCAAGTACAAAAATAATCCTTCTTCAAGTTCGGGCTTGGCCAATAGGGGAGGTGAGCCGAAGTAGCCTTTGAGTTCTTCGAATGCTTGCTGACATTTAGTGTCCCAGTAAAAGTTCTTTGGTAATTTGAGAACTCGGAAGAAAGGCATACATCGCTCCACCGATCTCAAGACAAAGTAGTTGAGGGCCGCCATCTTTCCTGCTTGACGTTGAACCATCTTTATCGATTTTGGAGCAGTCATCTCCTAGATGGTCCGAATTTTCTCTGAATTTGCTTTAATCCCGTGTCTCAATACCATGAACCCTAAGAACTTTCCCGAAGTCACACCAAAAGCACGCTTGATCGGGTTCAATTTCATCTGGTATCTCCATAGGGCATTGAAGTCTCCTCAAGATCAACTATGTGATTTGATGAAGCTCAGCTCTTGACAAGCATGACATCTACATATAGTTCCATGTTGTGATCGATTTGCTCCTTAAAGATCTTTGCATTTTTTAGCCCAAAAGGCATGATCCTGTAACAATGATACCATGATCAATAATAAAAGCAGTTTTCTCCTCATCCTCTAGTGTCATCTAGATTTGGTTGTAGACGGAGAAGGCATCCATGAAGGTGAGGAGCTCATGGCTTGAAGCTGCATCCATTAGTTGATCAATTCTAAGCAAGGGGTAACTATCTTTCTAACAAGCCTTGTTCAACGTTTTGAAGTCTATACACATCCTTCATTTTGTTTGGAATATACGCTCTTCCCACATGGATCAGCGTGGCCACTGGTGATTAGCCAAGCAACAAGAAAGTACTTCTTAGAGATTTCTACGGAAGCACCATCAAATAAATCAAGGAATAGAGAAGAAGAGAAGAAGAGATTTCTGGAAGAAAAAAGCTTTTATTCAGTATATTTCAGCACGCTTACAACCTTGACCTATTCTATACTTTACAAAGGGTCAGGCCCAAGCTCATAGAAAAACTCCCTAAATCAAAACAACCCATGTACACAAAATAATAACCTGCAAAAACTGAGCTGGCCCAATTTCAGACTGAGTCGGCTAACCTACGACTAGGTCGACTCAGTCCTAGACTGAGCCGACCCAGTTGTGTACCATGCCTGGGACTGAGCCGACCCAATTATGTACCATGCCAACAATCCAAAAAGGCTACTTTCTGTCTGAATTTTTCTCCGAGGCCTAGCCAACCTAGTTTTGAACTGAGCCAACCTAGTTTCTAATTGAGCCGGCTCAGTCTTAGAGTGAGCCGTCCCAATTTCTAAACTTTACTATTGAGACTGATTCTTCTTTTGGCTCGCTCCTATCTTTCCATGACTTATCTTCTCATATTTCCAAGACTTGGGAGTGCCACTTCTGAGCTCAAATTATCCATCTTGATGCTTCCAAGTTTTTGTGAACTCATCTCTTCTCAACAGACCCATCTGTGCCACACATCTCTGAAAGCTTTCTCTAGGAGTACCTTCATGAGTGCATCGACTGATTCTCCTTGGTATGAACCTTCATCAATTTACTTCACCTTCCTCCACCAACTCTCTGATCCTGTGGTACCTCACGTCTATATGCTTTGTGCGCGCATGATAGATTGGGTTTAATGCCAACAATAGAGCACTCTTACTATCACTGAATAGTGTAACCTTGCTCTGCTCCACCCCAACTCATCAATCAACCTCCTAAGCCAAAGGGCTTCCTTTGCAGCCTCCGTTATCCCAATGTACTCAACCTCTATGGTAGACAAGATTGTGATTGGCAGAAGGATTGATCTCCAAGACACCGATCTATCATATACGCAGAAGAGGTATCTAGTAGTAGACCTTCTTGTTTCAAGATCATCAGTATAATTTACATCAACAAATCCTTCCAGAGGACCTGAACCTTCACACATCTTCACAGATTATTTTTCAAATCCTCCCGACTACCCACCAAACACCAAACCATAATCCCTTGTTTCATGCAGATATCTCAATATCCATTTCAATGCTTTCCAATCTTCCTTCCCAGGGTTAGCCATGTATCTACTAATCGTGTTCACAGCATATGCTATATCTGGTCTACAGCACACCATAGTGTACATCACACTGCCTACATCATTTGCATAAGGGACTCGTTCCATTTGCGTAGGACTCTCTCTCCTCTTCTGATTGGGGGCACTAGAACTTGGAGAGAGACATATGGCTTAGCAATGGCATCTTTGCAGGTTTGACCTTCTCCATCCCAAACCTCTTTAGAACATTCTAGACATACTTTTCTTATGACAAATGGAGTACTCCTTTGCACCTATCTCTGCAAATCACCATTCCAAGGATTTTCTCAGCTGGATCCAAATCTTTCATCTCAAATTTAGATGATAATACCATTTTCAACCTTTTCACAACATCCATGCTTCTACTGGCTATGAGCATATCATCTACATATAATAATAGGAATAAGGCATCCTCCTCATCTACATTGACGTAGACACAACAATCATGTTCACATCTGCTGAAACCCAAGCTCAAGATAAAGCTATCAAACCTTCGATACCACTAATGAGGGGATTGTTTCAAGCCATACAAAGACTTTCTGAGTAAATACACCTTTTCTTTCTATCCGATCTCCATGAAACCATCTGGCTACTTCATGTAGATTCTTTCTTCCAAAGTCCCATGAAGGAAGGCCATCTTCACGTCCATCTATTTCAATTCCATGTTATGCTATGCCACCAGCAAAACTCAAATTGATGTATGATGCACCACAGGAGAGAAAATTTTTGTGTAGTCAATCCCTTTCCTTTGTGAGTATCCCTTTGCTACCAACCTTACTTTGAATCTGACTCCACCTTGTTCTGAAGGTGCTTCTTTCTTTGTGAACACCCACTTTGAGCCAACAGGTCGAGCACCCTCTGGAAGATCCACCAGCTGCCATGTCTGATTCTTCTCAAGTGATTCTGTCTCCTCCATCATGACCTGCATCCATGAATCATGATCATCACTTTCCATGGCCTCTGCATAATTCTCTAGATCTCCATTAGCAGTGATGAGTGCATAGAAGATAACCTCATCAATGCCATATCTGATCGATCTCCTAATAGTACGCTAAGACATGTGCAAAGCCACTCCCACTGGCACATCTCTGCCCGATGTCTGTGGCTGCTCCTGCACATCTTTCTAAGCCACAGACCCTCCATGCTGATTTTCAATATGAGATAATACTTTTCTATCCAGCACCACCTTAATAGGAATACTCCTATAACTGGATGTAACCTGCATGCCATCATTCTCTGACTGGCCACCGCTGTTCACCTTTATTTTTCTAGTTCCATCTATCCCAAACCTCCTCAAGATGCTCTTCTCATCAAAGATAACATCCCTACTGATCACTAACTTCTATGCCTGAGAGTCCCATAGTAGGTATCTCTTGACTCTTTGTGGATATCCTATGAATGTCATCTTTTGAGATTTCGGATCTAATTTGCTGCTCTCGATTGCCTCCACATGTGCATAGGCTATGTAACCGAAGACTTTGAGGTGGCCAAGCTCCACCTTCTTTTTACTCCAGACGTCTTCTGGAATGCCTCCATTCAATTTATAATGAAGGGACCTGTTCACAAGAAAATAAGAAAAAGTTAGAGCATCACCCCAAAAGAACTTTGGGAGTGATGTCAGGAGCCTCATTCTCCATGCCTTCTCGGTCAGTGTCCAGTTCATCCTCTCCATGACACCATTCTGCTGGGGAGTCATCCTCACCATGTAATGGTGTTTGATGCCATTTTCCTCACAGTACCTCCTGAACTTCAGGCTAGTATACTCCTTTCTATTTTTCGACCTCAGACACTTTACCTATCTCCCTGACTCCTCTACTTCAGCTCTCCAAGCTTTAAACTGGGCAAACACCTTTGATTTTTTTTTTGATCAGATAAACCCACACCTTCCTTGAGAAATTATCAATAAAAGTAATAAAGTATTTTGCCACACCTTTAGCTGATATAGGAGCTGGTCCACACACATCTAAGTGCACTAAATCCAACACTCCCTCGCTGTGCTTGGTACTTCTGGCAAACCTCATCGTATGTTGTTTGCCAAAGATACAAGGCTCATAAAGATCTATGCCCTCCTTCTTTAGGGCTGGGATCATATCTCTTCTACTTAGTTCTGTGAGCTCACGATCACTCATATGATCCATCCGATAGTACCACAGCCGATATAAAATCTGCTCCTCTTGTGCTGTTGCTAGCACCTCTACACTATCATTTACCACTGAGCCTTCTATTTTGTAAAGATTGTTGCTCAGTCTTCTACCTCTCATCACCCCCAAAGCTCCCTTGGAAATTTTCAGACATCCACTTCCAGCCTGGCTACTAAAAGCATAATCCTGCTCCTCCAAGTAGCCCAAAGAAATCAAATTCTTTTTCAACTCTGGTACATGCCTGACATTTGATAATGTACGAATTATTCCGTCGTACATCCTTACCCTGATACAGCCAATTTTAGCTACTTTGCATGGATGATCATCCCCAAGGCTGACACTTCCACCATTGATCTTTTGGTAGGTAGCAAACTACTTCCGATGAGAAGTATAGTGGTGCGAGCATGCTGAATCTAATATCCACATAGCATCGTACTCTGTAGATCCATCTGATACAACTAGCAGGTCTTCTCCACTGCTTACAGAAGCTGTATCATCTTTCTTGCTGGTCTTCCCTTTTTCTGATCTCAAAAGGGGACATCTCACTCCTCAGGTGTTCAGACTGATCACATTTATAACATTTCAATGTCATCTTCCTCTGATCACGAGACTTTGACTTGCCTTTGGATTTCACTCTTGTCTTCTCCTTTGATCTTCCCTATCTTTCAATCACAGCCAAGATCTTCGACTTAGGGTCTCCCTTGCAGATCTTCTCCCTTTGCTCATTTGATCTAAGCACACCAACAACCTCTTCATAGTTTAGGATCTCCTTCCCATAAACTAAAGTTGCTATGAGACTATCATACAAACCTATGAGAGAACATAATAGCAGTAATGCCCGATTCTCCTCATTGATCTTCACATCTAAACTCATCACCTCAGAACACACCTGATTGAACCTTTGGATATGTACAACAAGATCTTCGCCTTCGGGCATCCTCAGACTATACAACCGTTTCTTCAACCATAGCTTGTTCGTCATGTTCTTCCCCATGTATGTGTTCTCCAGTCTCTCCCAGAGCCCCTTTGCTGTAGTCTCCATGCAAACCTCGGGCAAAAGCTAATCGATCAAACACATCCAGATTGTGCTAAAAGCAATTTTCTCCAACTCTTTCCAATCCTCAGCACTGATCTTTTTTGGTCTTTCTTTCGTCAAGACCTTGTAGATCCTTTACTGAACCAACAAGTCCTTTACTCTTTGCTGCCATAGGATAAAGTTTTCCTTACCGTTGAACTTCTCAAAATCCATCTTGAATCCACTTGACCCCATGATTTCAAACAAGTCAAGAACAAATCCCTAACACCCTTCACGATCACACACCAGTAAAACTACCCTTCATAGAAAATCTAACTAGCCCTAGATCCTCTTTTCAAACTTCTGTATCACCATTCCTCCATGTAAACAATCTCCACCTCAATCTAGAGACAACCATGAAGCAAACTAAAAGTTTTTAGGATAAAACCTAGTGCAATAGATCCCGGACATAGTAAACCCTAGGTGTCTTCCTTCCTTCCACGCAACACCGCTTTGATACCAAATGTTGGGAATATACGCTCTTCCCACACGGATCGATGTGGCCACTGATGATTAACCAAGCAATAAGAAAGTACTTCTTAAAAATTTTTATGAAAGTATGATCAAATAAATCAAGGAATAGAGAAGAAGAGATTTCTAGGAGAAAAGAGCTTTTATTCAGTATATTTTAGCACACTTACAATCTTGACCTATTTCTAGTATATATACTTTACAAAGGATCAAGTTTAAGCTCATAGAAAAACTCTCCAAACCCAAACAACCCATGTACACAAAATAATAACCCCTGAAAACTGAGTCGGCTCAGTTTCAGACTGAGCTGGCTAACCTGTATTAGGTCGGCTTAGTCTAGCTAACCTGCATGACTGAGCCGACCCAGTTGTGTGTCGTGCCAATTGATGCGGGAGCATCCGAGACTACTGATCAATCCTTAAGTCCTGAGCAGATTCCTTCGGCAAAACAAACACTATCGGTACTTATTCATGCCAAGACTAACTTCGGTTACAACTTGCTTCGATGGGTTAAGGAATGATGATACCAATATCAAAATTCGTTGCTGATCGATGATATATCAAAGGGGAGTTATTCAGGATAAGTTCCATAGTGATTTAATGCTCTTTGGAAGTAGATATTTGCTAGTTATTGTTGGTGGACGAATTTTGAAGGCTGAAGAGATAAGACTCCTAGTCCCCATGTCATTTATTGCATTCCCTAGTTCCTAGACCTTTAATGCTATTTCAGTTTTGTTTAGTCTTTAATGTTTGGGTAGTTCCCATGTTGTTTTCAATTCTGAGTCTAATATCTATATAATGAGACATATTCTCATTTTGTAATCAGACTGGTTGAATGAATGAAAATTCCTCTTTGTGAGTTGAATTATTATCTCGATTCTTTATCCAACGTCGTTGGTGGTGAATCAAACAGTTCTTTATCCTTGGCTGGTGGAATTTCCTTTAAGCCTTGGTGGTGAACTGCAACTATCTTGGTCCTTTATCCTTGGCTGGTGGCTTGTGCCTTTAGGCTTAGGTGATAAACCTTCCATATCCTCGAGTCACACACATCCCCACAAACACAGTGCCTCGTCCACTTCCTCCCAGAATCGTTCACTCCAAAAAGCTTATTTGTGGTAACTCAAAACACTAAAGTTGTAGATCTATGAGTCCTTGATCTGTGACTTTTGGAATCGGGTCAATCCAACCTGTATTGAGGAAGTTACGCCCATTTTTCCGAAATTGCGCAATCCTGAAATTTTCTGTTCGGAGTCAGTCGCCCACGCATGCATCACCAATAGCCCAAAAATGCTGCTTTCTATCTTGATTTTTCTCTAAGACCTAGCTGACCTAGTCCTGGACTGAGCCGACCTAGTTTCCAACTAAGCCGGCTTAGTCTTAGAGTGAGCCGGTCCAATTTTTAAACTTTACTATTGAGATTGATTCTTCTTCTGGCTCGCTTCTGTTTTTCCATGACCCGTCTTCTCATGTTTTCAAGACTTGGGAGTGCTACTTCTGAGCTCACACATTTGCTATTTGCTTTCTTGACAAGAACTACGTTAGAAATCCAATTCGGATGGGAGACTTTCCAAATGAATCCAGCCTTAAGGAGCTTATCAACTTCTTCTGCATGGCTGCGCACCTTTTCATTTACTAGTCGATGTTTGGGATCAATAGTCAGACGGTGTTCCATGACTTCGGCATCAATTTCTGGCATGTCTGTAGGGACCCAAGCAAAGACATCAGCATATCTCCGTAGGAACTCGATGAGCTATTCTCGTATCCGCTCTCTTAGATTAGAGCCGATCTGTACCGTATGTGGTCTTCATTTCCATCATCTAAAGAGACTTGAGATAAGATCTTCCATTGGGTTCTCCTCATTTCTTTCGTGAGGTCATCCCGAACGTTCCAATCCCATCAATGGGGCAAGGGTCAGGACTACCCATCCCTTTTGTAGGGCAATTGAGTAATAATGTCCTCACCAAAGCTTGGTCTTCCCTAACCTCTCCAATCCCGCAGCTTGTTGGAAAGTTCAATTTTCAGATAGTAGGTCGACACTACTTTGCCCGAAGTGCATTTAGGCCAGGCTGGCCGAAGAATTGCATTATAAGCAGATGGGGCTTTTACCACCAAGAAAATCTACTTGCACCCTGGACTACTTCGGATATCGTCCTGCAACCATATTTAAATTATTACACTTTCAACTGGCACTGTATCACTAGTGAAGCCAACCAATGGAGAACTTCCTTGGTCCGAGCTGATTATTGGGTATAGGCATTTTGGAAGAAAGCATCATAAAATAAGACATCGACCAAACTTTCTTCATCAACAAGAACGCGGCGTACATCATAGTCTGCTATATTTAAAGGTATTACAACTTGCATCATTGTATGCAGAAACTGAAACTCCTGGTGCATCTTCTTCAATGAAAGCAATGGGCTCCATAGTTCTACACCTTTTAGTCGACCCTTCAAATCCGCTGGCCTTGTCCCGTCGAAAGTTTCTCAGAGATGGTATTAATGATGACCGAGAGGATGGCCGGTCTTCTTGACTTGCTCCTCCCTCCTTGATGGTTCTGATTGTGGCATAGTGTCCTCAGTCGATCTTTTCTTATCCTCAAGCTTAGACATCGTAGGAAATCGGCCAAGCTAGCCTCATCTGATGAGCTCCTCAATCTCATCTTGGAGCTACACATATTCTTCAGTATCGTAACCATGTGTCATGATGGTATAAGATAGTATTATGTTAGGATTGTGCTTGCCAGGATGAAGTGTGCATCCTTTCTGGCCTCAACAGCTGCTCCTTTGATTTCCATTAACACTTAGAGTCTTTGGAGTATTGAAGGAGGGTGTAGTTGTGGAATCCTTCTAGGGGGAGAGCCCCTTCGGATCCTTCTATCAAGGGCTTCTTTTGATGGTGAGGCCGAGAAGGAGTTCGGGCTTGCTTGCACTCAGGGAGAGTTTGAGAGTGTGGTCAAACTTCATTTGGCTTCTCTTCAACTATGGGCTTGCTAGACTCGCCCACCTACCGCTCTCTTGTGGCTTCCTCATCATTTAGTTTGAAGATTTCTTCAGCTCGGGCATAGCCTTCAGCCCGAGCTAGTAGATTAGCAAAGTTCCAGGGATACTTCTTCTCCAGGGAGAACAGCAGATCATTCCTTTGAAGGTCTTTCTTCAGTGCGGCCATGGCAATAGACTGGTCTAAATTTTGGACCTTCAGTATAGCAACATTGAAGCAGTTGACATAGCTCGGATGGACTCTTCTTCCTACTGCTTGATGTTGATGAGGGAGTCCGAGCCTCGCCTTGGACATCGGCTGCTAACAAAATAAGCCACTGGTGGCTCATTTGATTGAAGAAGAAGATCGTACCCAGCTTCAGTGTCGAGTACCAATTTCTTACTACTCTCTTCAAAGTAGATGGGAAAGCTCGATACAAGATGATGTCTGGTGTGTTATGGAGTAGCATCATAATCCGGAAGACCTCTAGATGGTCAACCGGATTAATAGTCCCATCGTAGCTCTCAAACTGAGGAAGCTTGAAGTTTGGCGGGATCGGCTCCAGCATAATTTGCTTTGAGAAAGGAGGGTCAGTGCAAATGTTGTTGTGGTTAGTAGGGGCAGCATGGCGAAGCTCCTTAATCCATCGATCCATTTTCTAGAGTTTTTGATTGAGGGCCTCATCTCGATCATGGATCTCGGAGGATTTCTGGCTGTAGATAGGGAAGATTTCCTTTGAAAAAGAATCATGGTCTGAGCAAGGATCTTCTACTTTCCGTTTTCACTTCCTAGGAGTATTGGGTCTACTAATCTAAGTGTGCTTCCTTGAGATTGGTTCTTGACAACCTGATGGGAGGTTTTCCGACTGGACTATCATCAAAGGTTGCTGCATAGCCTGCACCATTTTAGTGAGGCCTCGAACCTACTGTACCAGCAGGTTGAACTACTCTAAATCCACCATAGTCGTCGCATCAATCGCATTGAATGTTTGACCTCGAAATGATTCTCAATGATCGATTAACCATTCAATCAGATTACAAGCTCTAATATTTGTGACCCTATAGGTTCAAACCTAAGCTGGTAGTACAGGAATCAATTTTTATACCAATCGAAGTTACCATCTAGCAATGATTTTCGACGTCCGAATAGGTTGAATATATATGCAAAGCAACATTCTTAGACCCTTGGCCCGTGGTTACTATATAATTTATCCCTATGACCAATAATGCTTAAGATAACTTTGAGTATGCTATCAAACACTTGTTCAAGTCATCTCTATTATGTCTTAAAATTTTGCAAATCCCATGACACCTCATGAGGATTACCTAGGCCTAGGTTTTGCTAAATTGAAACACAGCGAGACATTCTCTTTCTAAAGTTAATTAGGAGTGGTCAATCCCATCTTGACTCACACACTGACTCTACAAGTACTTGACTATATCCAAAAATTTTCTGTCACCTATATTAGAGGAAATACAGGCAGTCTAGCACCAAAGTACAGTGAGTTGCTCGCAATTCACCATGACGATCTCAGGTCGGAGGGACACTTGTATCCATTATCTTTAGCTAACTATTCTTGATAGTAGAGTGCTATAATGGTCACATTCAGTATAGATGTACTCCTACATCTCATCTGGATGCCATACCAGTATCCCCATATCACTTGGTTACGAGGACAACCAATGCATATGGCATACAACGACCTACACTCGATAAGTTATCATCCTTATTAATAACTTATCATTTGGTCATAAATAATTTAAGAACCATCTGATAAATCCTCCTTTATCGATTGATTATGGTTTTAAAGACTTCATCATAATTTAGAAATTCATTTAAGGAAGATAGAACTTTTATGATGAAATAACTAAATTACTATTATTATTAGATAATTCATAAACTAATTTCAATCATCTACTACTTAGATGATTGGCTTTAGGACACATTTCCTAACATGTAGATCCATGAGTTCAAGTGCTAGAGATGGATATTTCTACTTCATGACCTTCTCAGATGACTTATCGAGGTACGGGTATGTCTATTTAATGAGGCATAAGTTGGAGTCATTTGAAATGTTCAAACTATTCCATAATAAGGTAGAAAAATAAATTAAAAAAAGTATTAAAACTCTTCGATCTGATTAAGGGAGTGTGTACCTTTTCAGCCAATATTTGATATATCTAGAAGAGAATGAGATTCTCTCTTAATGGACTCCTCCTGAAACACCACAGCATAATGATGTGTCGAAAGAATAAATCGGATCCTGTTGGACATAATTCGATCCATGATGGAGTTTGTTGGTCTGCCTATCTCCTTATGGCAATATGTGCTCGACTCAGCCAGTTACCTTCTAAATAGGGTTTTGAGTAAGTCTATCTCCAAAATGTCAAATGAGATATGGACAGGACGTAAGCCAGTACCCTTGCACCTTAGGATATAGGGGTGTCCAGCTTATATCAAACGTTTAGTAATGGACAAGCTTGGACCTAGGTCTGACAAGTATTATTTCATAGGATACCCAAAAGAGACCAAAGGATATTACTTCTACCTAGCTGATGAGCAAAAGATGTTTGTCAGTCTTAAGACAGTCTTCTTAGAAAAGGAGTTCCTAGGTGAAGGAACTAATGCTTCTAAGGTCGAACTTGAGGAAGTTCGGTAGATAGAAAAACTGACACAAGTAGCTGAACCTAAATCGGATTTGATTAGATCAAATCCAAAACCCATTGAACCTGCACCCTTAAGGGAGTCTGGTAGAGTACCATGTCAACTGGATAGATATTATGATTTCTTGGTTCGAGATGGTGATCCTGTCGAACTCGATGAGAACGACAAGAATTCGATCACTTACATGGATGCAATGCAGAGATTCGACTCTGAGAAATGGCTTGAGGCCATGAAATCCAAAATGGAGTTCATGAAAATCAATGATGTATGAACATTAGTTGACCCACCTGAAGAAATAAAATTCATAGGATGTAAGTGGGTCTTCAAGAGAAAAAGGAGTGGAGATGGGAAGGTGGAGATCTATAAAGCCTATCTGGTTGCCAAGAGGTATCGTCAACGTTATGGTATAGACTATGTTGAGATAGTTTCTCCTATGGCAATGCTCAAATCCATTCAAATCATACTTGCGATAGCTGCCCATCTGAACTATGAGATCTGGCAGATGGATGTGAAGATAGCTTTCCTGAATGGAGAGCTGAAAGAAGAGGTGTATATGATACAACCTGAAGGATTCACATCCACAGATAAGTCTAAGGTCCATTTATGGACTGAAGAAGACATCTTAGAGTTAAAACATATATTTTGATAGGATGATCAAGACATATAGAATGGAGAAGAGCCCTACATATACAAGTGAACTAATAGTCCACCGATTGTATTTCTGGTATTGTATGTGGATGACATTCTCTTAATCAAGAATGATGTTTCTACATTACATGGAATAAAGATTTGGCTGTCGTCACAATTCTTCATGAAGGATTTAGGAGAAGCTTCCTATATCTTAGGGATGAAGATCTATAAAGATAGATCTAAAAAGTTGCTCGACTTATCCCAGTCCATGTACATTGACACTATGCTGAAGAGGTTCGGCATGGAGAATTTCAAGAAGGGCTATCTATTGATAAACCATGAAATTTTTTTTGAAAGGGGGGATTATCCGATAATACCTCAAGAGAGAGAGAGCGTATGAGTAGAATTTCATGTCTTGGCATTGGATTTTATTATTTACACCATGACATGTACGCGACTAGATGCGGCATACTCACTAGGGGTAGTGAGTATATTGAATTAATTTACTATTGAATAATAAATATTTTCATATTGAATAAATACTTTGAATTAATATTGAAATATTGACCAATTTGTTGGTCAATTTGAATTCACATGTGCAACTCGCATGATCATGGTTGTTGAAAGAGAAATCAAAGTCTCTTGGACTTTTCTCATGAACAGGTTTAGAAATATATTGATTCTTAAAATTTTGATAAACCACTGCTTCGTCTGTTGTCTACAATATAAATGTATGATTCATTTACTACTAATTTTACCAGATCGAAAATTTTTTATGCTCAAAACTGGAATTTATAGATCCAATGTCACATTCAGTAAAAATTTATGATACATGTATAGGGTGTACTCAATGTGTACGAGCCTGCCCCATAGATGTATTACCAATCTGATTCAAGGGAGAACCATTGGAAGGTTGTTAAAATCATTCTAAAGTATTTAAGAAATACTAAGGATCCGTGGCTTATTTATGGTGAGTCAGACTTGAGACTTGTTGGGTTTACAGACTCCAATTTCTAGTCTCATCATGATGATAGCAAAAGTGTGTCGGGGTATGTGTTTATCCTTAATGATGGAGCTATCTATTGGAAGAGTTTCAAGTAGCACACCATGGCTGACTCAGTTTGCGAGGTGGAGTATGTCGCTGCATCAGATGCTGCCAAAGAAGTTGTATGGCTGAGAAAATTTATTATCAAGCTTGAAGTAGCACTCTCTCTCTTGATGGTCCAATTCTGCTCTACTGCGACAACTCTGGAGCCATTGTTCAAGTGAAAAAACCGAAGGCACACCATTGGATGAAACATATTCTATGCCGCTATGATCTTATCCAAAAGATCGTGGATCGAGGTGACATCAACCTTCAGAAGATCGACAAAAAGAAGAATCTGGTCGATCCATTCACTAAAGCTATTATGGTGAAGGAGTTCGATGACTTCAAATCGAAGATGGGTATTAGATACTGCATCGATTGACTTTAGTCCAAGTGAAAGATTGTTGGGAATAGTGTCCCAAAGTCAATCATCAGTCTATTGATGATTTTGCTATTTCTTGTTCTTATATATGAATTATTAATAAATAAAATTTATTTTGATATTTTATCATCACAAAATCTCACATCTTCTAATGAACTCCTACGCTGTGTTGATGTCCTTAGGACTATTTAGAATTAACAAAGGAGAATTTATCATTTAGTCTTTAAACCTATTCGTAATCAAATGATACGTTGTCACCAAGGATGATAATATTTATCAAGTATATAGGTCATTGTATGCCATATGGATTGATTGTCTTCTTAACCAAGGAGTGTCTAAATACCAGAATAGCATGTAGGTGAGATATAAGGGTACATCTGCACTAAACGTGACCAACTTTGAAGCTTTTCTACTGTCAAGATTTGTTTTGATAGGAATATGGGTATAAGTATCCCTCTGACCGGAGATCATCATGGTGACTTTCAAGCAACTCATTGTGCTTTGGTGCCAGACTATCTGAATTTTTAATTCAGTGATGAAAGATTTTTGGGTACAGTCAAGTACTTGAAGAGTCGGTGTGTGAGTCAAGATGGGATTGACCACTCCGATTTAGGAGTTGTATTCAATTATGTTTCAATTTAGTAAATTCTTGGCCAGCGTAGTCCTAGTGAGGAGTCATAGGACTAATTTCTTAGAGACATGATTTGGATGTATCTTTCAGGATTGACAGTTTAACTCTAAGTCATCCTCATACATAGAGATCAAAGGGATGAATTATGTGGTAATCATATTTACATAAGTTCTGAATATTATGATTGTGACTATTCAACCTATCTGAATGTCGGGTATCATTGCTAGATGGTCACTTTGATTAGTATAGGAAGTAGTTCTTATGCTATCGACTTAGGTTTGAACCTATGGGGTCACACACACTAGAGGTTCGTAACTGATCTGATAGTTGGTGAAGAGTTTCACTAGACTGAAACTCTATGGTCAAGAGTATCACTAGACTAGGACTCTTCGATCGAGAGTCTTATTACATTAGGACTCTGAGTCTTGATTGTCTAGGACTCTATGATCAAGAGTCCTAGTGGACTGGGACTCTATGGTCAAGAGTCCCACTAGACTAAAACTCTTTGACCAAGAGTCCTACTACTCTAGGACTCTGTGTCCTACTTATCTAAGACTCTATGATCGATAGTCTAGACTTTGTGATCATGAGTTCCACTCATTTTAGACACCGAAATCAAGAGTCCCACTGGTTTGGGACTCTTCGATCAAGAGTTTCATTTTGATAGGATTCTATTATCCGGATACCAAGTGGATTTTGACTCTATATTTATGAGAGATTTAATTAGTAATTTGATAGCTAATTAACTCAATTTTATTGAGTAATTATTTTTGGATCAAGTTCAATTGAATTAGATTTAGTTGGGTTTGACCCGATTAGGTTATGAGATGATCTAATCACCGAGGAAGTATGATTGCTGATTTAATCAGGGGTTGGGCTTACTTAATTTCCGATTTGATTAGAATTTAACTAAGCCTAAATAAGTTGGATTTAATCTGATCTAATTGGGCCTAACCAATTTAGATTGGGTTGGTTTAATTAGATGAATAATTATGAGACTAGTTTGACCTAGCCTTCCATATGCCACCTCACTCTCTTTGTGCCCTTTTTCTTCTCTATGAGAAAGATATTCTCATGAATTTTTTTCCAGTCAAAAAGAAGGCTTTTGCCCTCCCTTCTCACCTCCTAAATGGATGGGTTTCATCTGATTAAAATTTGAATTCAAATGGGATTCGAATTCAAATAGCAAACAACTTCATCCCAACTCTTCCAGATGACACCTTGACTTGTTCGACCTATATAAAATTCCTAGAATTTTTTATAGGTGAGATTTTTTTGAGACTCCTCTCCTCTAGTCTATAAGCCCTTCCATAGCTTGAAAAAAATAAGAAAAAATCTAAGAAGAAAAATTGGGAGAGAAAACTAGGCACCAAGGTTAGAGTGTTGTGCTGCCCTAGATCTTGATCTAGGGTTTCTATTCTGATTTTGCAAGATCTGAGCGTTGGATCTTCATGAATTTTTTTTTGAGTACTTCTTCATCCTCTCTTCTACCCATCCTACTAATCCAGAGCATTTGAAGTTTTGGTGGAGGGAGATCAAAATTGTTCGATCAGATCTAGCTGTTAGGAGCATTCTTCGTCAAGCTAGCACTCTGGAGGAGTCAATCGGGATCAGGACCTCATGTGGATCATCCTGGAGGCCAGACACGAGTGTGGCTACATCGCAATGATCAAATCTACCTGATGATTAGATTAGTGGTGATTCGATTGTGGAGTTTGTCTACCCGCATAAGATAACGTGTTCTGAACACATAGAATAGTAAAATTGTTTTACTACCTACAGCTGTTTTATTTTCAGATTTAAAAGCATGCATGTATATCATATTTGATCTTGGTAATATAGGATTTATAGATCAGATCTATAGCTCTTTATAAATTAATTAGATTAATTTTTATTTTTTTTATAATTAATTTTCAAAAAAAATTTAAAATTAGAGCTAGAAACTTTGCTTGCTTCCCATCACAAACTCTATCAAATAGAGTTTGAATTCAAACCTTCTAACCATATTTGACTCGGTCCACAACTAAATGCCATCTAAGAAATAAGGGAGAGATATGGGCATGTGTGAAGGCCTAGGGAGAGGTTTTTCCATGCACAAAATCAAGGAGAAGAGGGCATGGGGGTGTTGGGGCTAAGGTGGTGCAAAGAGGTAATCCTAGTCTTACTGGGATTCCATATTTGACTTGGTCAAATACGGTTTCTCAAACCAAAATTAAATAAAAAACAAAACAACCCAATTAAAATAGATCTTAACCCAATTAAGAACCTAATTAAATTAGATTAAATTAAATTTAAATTTAAATTAATTTTCTAATCAAATTAGAAATTGGGTTGATCCAAATCCTAATTGAACTAGGTCTAGTTGTTTCTTGCAATTGGCTTATCCAATAAACCAATTGAACTTGATCCAACCAAGCCCAAACAAAATTTAATTAAATCATATTTAATTAGACTTAATCTCAGTCCTCTGGCTTAATTAAATTATGTCAATTAGTAATTCTATTGCTAATCTATCCTCCTACAACACTTGCACTAGGTTAAACATCAATTGTATTGATCGTTTAACCCTAGAATGATTCTTAATTATTGATCAACCATCTGATCATATCATGAACTCTAATGTGTGTGACTCCATAGGTCCGAACCTAAGCTAATCTCATAGAAATAAATTCTTATACCATTCAAAGTGATCATTTAGCAATGGTATCCGATGGTCGGATAGGACGAATGTGTAGAACAACATCCTTAGAACCCCTATGGATATAGTTTCCATATAATTTATCCTCTTGACCAAAATGGTCGCAAGACATCTTAGAGTTTAACTATTAACTTTGATCAAGCTATCTACATTATATTTCAAGATACCAAATCCATCTCATGGATTATCCTGGCTAAGGTTTTGCTATATTGAAATACAGTGATACATTCTTCTTCAACTCTTGGAGTGGTCAATCCTATCTTGATCACACACCAACTTTACAAGTACTTGACTGTTCCTAGAAACCTTTCATTACTGAATTAGAAATTTAGTTAGTTCACTACCAAAGCATAGTGAGCTACTTGCAAGCTACTAAGGTGATCTCAGGTCTAAGAGATACTTATATCTCAAAGACATTTTCAATAGCAGAATGCTCTGGAGTTGGTCACGTTCAATGATAATGTATCCTTACATTTCACCCGTATGCCATACCAATGTCTCCATATTTTTTGGTTAAGAGGACAACCAACCTATAGCTCGATAGACACCGTCGTCCTAATTAACAATCTATCATTTGGTCAAGAACAGTTTTAAAGACTAATCAATAAATTCTCTTTTTATCAAACCTAAATAGTCCTAAGGACCTCATCACCATAATGGAGTTCATTAGAAGATGAAAACTTGCGATGAAAAATGGCAAAAATATATTTTATTAACTAATAAATTAATTATAGTTACAATATAGCTTAATCGTTAATAGGTTGATGATTAGCTTTGAAACATATTTTCCAACAACTCTCACTTGTTCTAAAGCCATTCAGTATAATATCTAATACCCATCTTCGACTTACGTTTGTCAAACTTCTTTATTGCGAGGGCTTTAGTGAAGAGATTGGCTAGATTCTTCTTTCTATCGATCTTCTGAAGGTCGACGTCATCTCGATCCACGATCTCCCAGACCAGATGGAAGCAATGCAATATGTGCTTCATCTGCTGGTGTGCCTTGAATTTTTTGGGCTGAGTAATGGCACCAATGCTATCATAGTATAGCAGAATCGGGCCATCAAGGGAGAGTGCTACTCCAAGCTTGGTGATAAATTTTCTCAGCCACACAGCTTCCTTCGCAGCATCTCATGCTGCGATATATTCTGCTTTGCAAATAGAATCTGCCATAGTATGCGGCTTGAAACTCTTTCAGCAGATGGCTCCATCATTTAGAGTAAAGATGTAACCCAATATGCTTCTACTATCATCATGGTCAGATTGAAAGCTACAGTCTGTAAATCCCTCATGTTTTAGATCTGATTCACCATAAACTAACTATTGATCATAAGTATTTCTCAAATACTTAAGGATGTCTTTAACCACTTTCTAGTGATTTTCTCCAGGATCAGATTGGTATCTACTCACTACTCCTAGTAAGTATGCCACATCTAGTCTCATACATGTCATGGCATATATGATAGATCCCATTATCGAAGCATATGGGATTCTACTCATACACACTCTCTCTTCAGGAGTTGTGGAACAATCCTTCTTAGAGAGAGAAATTTCATGGCTTATCTAAAGATAGCTCTTTTTGGAATTCTCCATGCTGAACCTCTTCAGCATAGTATCTATGTACGTGGATTGGGATAACCTAAGCATCCTCTTAGATCTATCCCTATAGATCTTCATCCCTAGGATATAAGATGCATCACCCAAGTCCTTCATAGAGAACTATGATGACAACCAAATTTTTATTCCCTATAGTGCGGGGATGTTATTTTCAATTAAAAGAATGTCATCTATGTACAAGACAAGAAATACCACTACTGAACTATTTGTCCATCTATAAATGTAGGGCTCTTCATTCTTAATGAAGCCATACATTTTAATCACCTTATCAAAATGCATGTTCTAACTCCGAGATGCCTGCTTCAATAAATAAATGGATCTTTGAAGCTTGTACATCTTGGACTCATCTGTGAATGCGAACCTCTTAGGTTGTATTATATACATCTCTTCGGTCAGCTCTCCATTCAGGAAAGCTATTTTCACATCCATCTATCAGATCTCATAATTTAGATGCATAGCTATCACAAGCATTATTTGAATGAATTTGATCATTGCGATAGGAGAGAACATTTCATCATAGTAAACACCATAATGTTGACGATATCCCTTGGCAACTAGATGTGCTTTATAGGTCACCATCTTTCCGTCTGTGCCCCTCTTCCTTTTGAAGATCTATTTACATCCAATGGGTTTAACCCTTCGGGTGGATCAACCAATGTCCACACATCATTGACCTTCATGGACTCCATCTCGGATTTCATGGTCTCAAGCCATTTCTTGAAATCAGGTCTCTACATTGCATCCATATAGGTGATTAGATCCTCATCATTCTCATCGAGTTTGATGAGATCATCATCTCGGACTAAGAAACCATAGTATCTATCTAGCTGACGTGGTACTCTACCGAATCATCTTAATGGTGCAAGTACATTAGGCTCCAAATCTAATCTAATCAAATCTGACTCAAGTTCAGCTATAGGTGTTGATCTTTCTACCTATTGAAACTTCATCAAATTCAACCTTAAAGACAATAGTTCCTTCACCAAGGAACTTCTTTTTTAAAAAGATTGCCTTAAGACTGACAAACATCTTTTGTTCATCAGCATGGTAGAAAAAATATCCTTTAGTCTCTTTTGGGTATCTTATGAATATGCACTTGTCAGACCTAGGTCTAAATTTATTTATAACCAATTATTTGACATAAGCTGGGCACCTCCAGATCTTAAGCTGTGAAAGAGCTGGCTTATGTCCTATCCATATCTCATATAGAGTATTAACTATAGACTTACTTGGAATCCTATTTAATAGATAGTAAGTTGATTCGAGTACATATCCCCTGAAGGATATTGGCAAGCTTGCAAAATCCATCATGGATCGGATCATGTCTAATAGAGTCCGATTCCTCCTTTTAGATATACCATTATACTCTGGTATTCCTGGAGTAGTCTATTGAAAGAGAACTCCATTCTCTCCTAGATATGTGAGAAACTATCAAAAAGGTATTCCCCTTTTTTATCAAACTGAAGAGTTTTAATACTCTTCTTAGTTTGTTTTTCTACTTCACTTTGGAATGGTTTGAATATTTCAAATGAATTTGACTTGTGTTTCATCAGATAGACATATCCATATCTGGATAAATCATCTATAAAAGTGATGAAGTAGAAATATCTACCTCTAGCACCAGTGCTCATTGGTCCACATATATCAATATGTACTAGACTGAAGAGCTTAGTGACTCACACCTTTTTTAGTAAAAGGTTATTGGAAAATATGCAGGGTTGCATGCTCGAATTTCAAAACTTTTTTGAAATAAATTACAGTAGAAGTTGTAGATTAAACTATTTAATCTACAAAAGCATGTAATCTAATTACTAAATCCTACATCTAGGACATATAACATGTCATAATGCAGACATAAATCAAAAAATAAATCAAGTAAGGTTGGTATTGATTAAATCAATATCTAGATCTAAAATAGTTCTAGATCAAATCCTAGATCGCATCTAAGTCAAATTGAGATCAAATCTCTTACTTCACATGGGTCGAGAACTCCGTGGTTGATTTCATTATAGTCTTTTATTGTCCAGAGCCGCACATGCATCCGATCTCTATAGGTAATCCACATGAAGCTACAAACATAAATCGAAGATTCGTCGAATGAAGATCCGCTTGAAGTACTAGCTTCTCGCAAATCCCTCCTGATGGTTAATCAATAAAGTATTCTTCAGATCTCTTGGACCCTCCAAGAGATGAAGAATACAAGGAGGATTGAGGAAGAAATCCAACTCTTGGATCTTTCAAAAATCAAAAAATAATAAGATCTAAAAACTATCCTAAGAGAAGACAGATCTTCTCTTTCAGCACATCAACCTTTGATGTCTTGAATGCATCTCTATGCCAGGATAGAAGGATACCTTCTCCTCAATTATTTTCAACACTTATAGATCTATTTGTTTTTGATTTCTAATGGGAAAAGCCTCATAAAAGATGAAGAAGAAGGGCTCTCAAAGAAATCCTAAGAAAAGACTTTCTTCTCTTCTTCTTCTCACATCAAGGGATGATAAGATCACATCTAAAAAAAACCACCTTGCCCCAACTCTTTGGAGCATTAATCCCTACGCCCTCTCCCTCTCTCTTTCAGACTTTTCTCATAAAAAATTATAGAAAAATAAGAAGAAAAAACTACAAAAAAAAATCGTAAGAGAAAATAGTTTTTCTCTTACCTTTGTTTCTTCTAGACATCAACTTCTGATGTCAAGATCAAAGCCTTTTCTCCAAGGATCATAGCCTCCAAAGCTTCTCACACCTCCTCCTCTTTTTCCTCTAGTTTTTTATGATTTGTTTGAGATTTTTCATGTTCTAAAACTAAAAGGAGGCATCCTCCCTTTTATCTCTACTAGACTAGGTCAAAACCTAGTCTAATTAGGAAACCAAGGAGTTTGGGGGGCGTCCAACTCTTGGACGCCTCCTCCTTGATTTTGTGCATGGGATACCACAAAATAATGCCCAGAAAAAAAAGAAAAATGGCACAAAAATCATCAGGAGGCATGAAGAAATAATTCCATAAAGGAAAGGAGGTGTTTTAAGAATTTAGGACTCTATCAAATAGACTTCAAATCCAAACCAACTCCAAAATTTGACCAAGTCAAATTTCTTTCCAAAACTATCAAATAGTGGGCATGGAGAACTTCTCTTAGGCATGAAGAAACTCACAAAAATAATCTAGAAATAAATGAGTGGCATGGGCTTTTAGGTGGCGCAAGGAAAGGAGTCCTAGTCTAACTAGGACTCTTCTATTTTATTTAGGTCAAAACCTTTTGAATCCAAATCAAAATAGTTTTGAGTCAACCTAATTAATAGGTATTCCTAATCCAATTAAAAGCCTAATTAAATTAGATTAAATCATATTTAATTTTAATTTAAATCCTAACTTAATTAGGAATTAGGTGCATTCAAGTCCTAGTCTAACAAGGACTTGTTTTTCCTTGTAACTGGCTTATCCAATAAACTAATTAAACTTAAACTAATTAAGTCCAAATCAATTTTAATTAAATTTAATTAATTAAACTTAATCTCAGTCCAATTACTCAATCAAATTGAGCCAATTAGCAATCCAATTGTTAATCATTCCTCCTACAATACTTGCATTAGGTCAAACATCAATCGTAGTGATTGTTTGACCTTAGAACTACTCTCAATCCTTGATTAACCATCTGATCAGATAACAACCTCTTATGTATGTGACCTCATAGGTTCAAACCTAAGCTGATAGCATAGGAATCAATTTTTGTACTAACCAAAATGATCATCTAGCAATGATACCCAATGTTCGTATAGGTCGAATATATGTAAAGCAACATTCTTAAAATCCTGGCCCATGGTTAGCGTATAATTGATCTCTTTGACCAATAATGCTCAAGACGACTTCGAGTAGTCTACCAACACTCATACAAATTATCTCTATTGTATTTCAAAATTTTGCAAATCCCATGACTTCTCACGAGGATTATTCAGATCTAGATTTTGCTAAATTGAAACACAGCGAGACATTCTTTTTCTGAAGTTAATCGAGAGAGGTCAATCCCATCTTGACTCACACACTGACTCTACAAGTACTTTACTGTACCTAGAAATCTTTCGAACCTATATTAGAAATACAAGTAGTCCAGCACTAAAGTATAGTGAGTTGCTTGCAAGTCACTATAGTGATCTTAGATCGGAGGGACATATATACCCATTGGCCTTAACTAGGTACTCTTGACAGTAGAGTGTTACATTGGTCATATTCAGTGCAGATGTACTTCTACATCTCATCTGGATGCCATACGAGTATCTCCACACTACTTGGTTATGAAGATAACCAACGCATACGACATACAGCAATCTACACTTGATAAGTTATCATCATTGTCAATAAATTATTATTTAATTGTGAATAACTTAAGAACTATCTGATAAATCATTCTTTATTGATTGATTATGGTTCTAAGAACTTCATCATAATTTAGGAGTTCATTTAAGAAAGATAGAACTTTTATAATGAACCAGCCAAATAACTATTATTACTAGATAATTCATATACAGGTTTCAATCATTTACAACTTAGATGATTGACTTTAGGATACATTTTTCAACAACTCCCACTTGGACTAAAGCTAATCAGAATGATATCAAATATCCTATCTTCCACTTGAGTTTGTAGAACTCCTTAGTTCTGAGGCTTTAGCAAATGGGTCAGTCAAATTCTCCTTTTCCATCGATCTTTTAAAGATCAACATCAGCCAGATCTAGTATCTAAGGTGAAAGCGATGTAGAATATGCTGGTCCTTCAGTTCTTTAGCCTGAGCTATGGCTTTAATACTACAATAGGACTGGACTATCTATAGAGGGTGCCACTCCCAATCTACTAATAAATCTCAACAACTACACAGCTTACATGGCAGCATTATATGCCATGATGTACTCTATATCACTAATTGAATAGGCTATAGTATCCTGCTTGAAATCTTTTTAGCAGATTACTCCTATAATTAGGGTATAATCTGACATTCTCTTACTATCATCTTAATCTAACTAAAAATTAAAATCAAAACATCCACAAGTTTTAAGTTAATATCTCCATATTTGAGTCACTGGACCTTAGTATTTTTCAAATACTTAAGGATTGTCTATACAATCTTTCAATGATTCTCACTTGGATCAGACTGGTATCTACTCACTATCCTCAGTGAGTATACCATATCTGAACTTGAACATGGAGAAATTAGATGACAGTCAAAATTTATTTCTTGCAATGCTAGAATGCCATTTTCGATTAAGATAATTTCATCTACAGACAACATAAGGAATAACACTACAAAATATTTTTCCCACTTACAAATGCAGGGATTGTCTTTATTTATAACAAAGACATACGTTCAAAACATATATTCGAACTCTAAGATGATAGCTAGATGGGCTTTATAGGTCCTTACCTTTCCGTCTGTGCTACTCTGATCCTTTTAAAAATTCATTCATACCCAATGAATTTTATCCCTTCAGATGAATCAACTAATGTCCATACACTATTAATTTTTATAGACTTTAATTTGGATTTAATGGCTTCAAGCCACTTCTTAGAGTCGGACCACTGCATAGCATCCGTATGGGTGATCCAATCCTCGTTGTTCTCATCAAGCTCAACAAGATTGCCATCCTAGACTAAGATACTGAAGTATCTATCCCACTAATGCGGTACTTTATCGGATCTCTTTAAAGGTGTGACACTTTAATTGACTCCAAATTTGATCTAATCAAATCTAGTTCTGTAGGTTTACTAGATTATGTTGGTTCATTTTCTACCGGTCAAACTTCTCCTAAGCATCAGTTCCTTCTCTAAGAAACTCCTTTCCAAAAGGAATACCCTACTATTAATGAACATCTTATGTTCTTCAGCATAGTAGAATTAATAATCCTTAAATACCTATTGAAACAGGATCCAAGTTTATTTATATGCAAACCTATGACATAGGCCGATCAACTCCAAAACCTGGAGGTGAGAGAGTCTAGATCTACGCCCGATCCATATCCTATATGGAGAGTTTACAACAGATTTACTTGGTATAAATTTTTAGAGTAAAATAAATAGTCACAAGAGCACAACCCTGAAATAGGTAGACTAGTAAACCCTATCATGGATTGAACCATATCTAACAAAGTTCAATTTCTCCTTTTCGATACACTATGTTTCGAAAAGAAATCCACTGAGAGAGAATCCTATTCTCTCTTAGATATGTCACAAACTTACTAGATAAGTATTCGCCTCTTCGATCTGATCGAAGAGTTTCAATATCATTTTTAATTTATTTTTTTATTTTAGTATTGAATCATTTGAATATTTCAAATGATTCAAGCTAGATGCACCCATACCTAGATAGGTCATCTATACTAAAATATTGATATCTTTCTCTGGCACTTGAGTCATAGGTCCACATACATCACTATGTATGAGACTTGAAACTTTATCAACTCCTTCATCTTTTCTAGTAAAAGATGACTTTATCATCTTTTGAAGAAAACAAGACTCACAGATCATCAATGATTCATAATCATTGATATCGAGGTTTTTCTCTCAAGCTAGTCTACTTATCCTATTCTTGTCAAGATGACTAAGCCTATAATGCCAAAGATAGACATCCATGACATAATCTAACTTGGATGTTTATTAAATATATATATTACACTTAACAGGCTATGTTAATATTAAATATCATTTCTTTATTATCCATACATTATTGTAACATTATTCATAATAATATCACAACAATCCTCTTTATTGATAAATGATAACCATCTCTAACCAAAAGACCAATAGAGATCACATTTATCATAAATGATGGATAATAGTGACTATTACTCAAAATAACATCTTTTGAAAATAAGTTTAACAATTCCTAAAGCTAGGATTGGATTAAACTTCCTTCCCTAACATTCAGAAATCTCTCACCATTTTTAGACATTCTACTTACCTAAAGTCCTTGCAACGATTTGCATAAGACCACCGATATCTAATACCTAGGTAGTAGAATTACATATAGATAAATTTTAAGGTGTTATCATATAATGTCCTTGATAAGGCACTCTTACTCCTTTCTCTTGTTCAGCCTATTATGGTCAAGAAAAATAAGACAATTCTTCTTCCTATGACCCTGCTTCTAACAGTAGAAGCACTATGTCTGATTTGGATCAATATTGGACTAATTATTTTGACTGGGCTTAGAAGTCCCAATACAAATCTATTTATACTGCTAAACCAAATTCAACTTTTGATACTAATTAACGAAGATGGATCTCATAAGTCATCACTGTTTAACAGTGATTGGAGCAATTAGGGTTTAGCCTTAATCTGAGAAAAGAGAACAATGACCTAATGAATTACATTAAGCCTAGAGACTTAGACTTTAGTCTTAAGGTTCTTTCACTATTTTATTCAAATTGGTAGTCTCTACCTCCAATTTAAAAAATTATTTTAATTTTCTAGTAAGTACTAGAATCTACAAAGACTGCACATAAGCCCAACTTTGATTGGTCAACCCATGTACATCTATAGGTAGGTTCTTAATCAATTGTTTCTTCAAATAACTTTTAGTAATTTAATTTTGCCCCAGAAATTTAATCAGAAGGCTTGGCCTTTATTATAAGGATCCGATTAGGTCCAACCATTAACATGACCATACTTGGTGCATCTAACTAACGAATGATTAAGCCCAACTTTGGTTGGTCAACCTAACCATCATTAGAGAAACGCTTCTAAGTTATCATATTATAGATGATAATTCTATTAGTCAATAAGCATCAGGCCTTTAGGCCTACAATGATTATTGAGTTAATGGACCCATTATCGCCCAACTTAATGGAAGGCTATGACTCAGTTATCTCTATAACTTTATCATTTTAAGTACCTAATAATTTTAGAGGATTTATAATTTATTTATGATTTAAGGATCGAAAAGACATGGACCAATTTGCTCCTACTGACTTCACCAAGTCAAGTTCTCCTACTGACTTCTCAAATCATTGATAAGGACTAGGATCTATTTTGGTCCATGGGCATCTAAATCAGTCTCACTGAATAAAATCAGTTTCACTGATTTTCTATGTGACATGGGTTAGCACGAATCAATGAGCAACCTAATCAAGACTTGATTAACCGCATTGACCAGGTAAGTAAGATTGGTGGAAGGGTCTACTAAGGCTTGCCTTAAACACCATGAGATACGGCTAAGTAAGTGGGCTGCTAGTTAAAAATCACTGGTCTGGAAATGTCACACTTATCTTAGACACCAATCGATTTATCAATTTTGATTTGGTCTGCCTAAAGACTCAAACTCGATCACTGAGCCACGATCAGTATTCATTTGTTAGATGTATAGACTTTGATCAACTATAACTATTGAATTGATCTATAGAAAAGAAATGACCTAATCCTAATTAACTATTAATTAAGCTTGATCAATTTTTTTTAACTTAGTCCATATTTAATCTAACCCTAGGTCTAACCCAGCTAATGATCTGATCAAAGCTAACCCATTATCCTTTAACCCATATTTTATGAAATTATCTTAGGATCTTCAAATCACAAACCTAGATCCTAAATAATTACTTAATTCTTAATTAAGTTCAAGGCTTATGAATTTGGATTTATGGAACCTCAAAACTAATTTTTGATGTGATCATTTGAAATATTTTCAAATTATAAATAGTTTATATTGAATCATATTCAATATATGGTTTTAGATTTGATTTGTTTTAATGTTTAGATCACGTTCTAGGATTTTGAATCTAGAATTTTATAGAAAGTAAGTTCTCAATTTAAATTTTACAAAATAAATATATTATACATATATATTCTAGATTCAAAATAAAAAGTACATATCAATATATGCAACAAGAGGATCTAGATCTAAACAAAAAACACATCATATGGATCAGATCATAAATCATTTATTTTAAATTTAAAATCTAAAAATAAATTATAAATTATTTTAGATTTTACCTAATATATTTATGATTTAGATTATTCAGGTCAGCACATACTAGGACAACCTATCCACTGTAAGGGATAAACCTTACAACAGGACAATCTTATTATCAGTATGTGCAACCCGATATTATTTAGATTTGATCTAAATAATCCAAAATAGATCTAATATTTATTTATTTTAGATTTAAAATCAAAAAAAAAATCATAAATTTACTAAAATCTAATCTAACTTATTCCTAATTCAATTTTACAGATCAGCACATACTAGAACAACCTCTCCATTGTAAGGGATAAACCTTACAATAGGACAACCTTATATCAATATGTGCGATCTCTAAAGTTTTATTTTTAAATTTATTTTAATGTAAACATGATCATGTTATAAAAAAACCTAGATGCTCTGATACCACTGTTGGAAAATATGCAAGGTTTCATGTTTGAATTTTAAATTTTTTTCGAAATAAATTACAGCAAAAGTTGTAGATTAAACTATTTAATCTACAAAAGTATGTAATCTAATTACTAAATCCTATATCTAGGATCTATAACATGTCATAATGCATACATAAATCTAAAAGTAAATTAAGTAAGATTGGTATTGATTAAATCAATACCAAAATCTAGAATAGTTCTAAATCAAATCCTAGATCGCATTTAGGTTAAGAAGAGATCAGATCTCTTACCTTCGCATGGGTCGAGAACTCCATGGTTGATTCTATTATAGTCCTTTATTGCTCAAAGCTACACATGCATCTGGTCTCTATAGATAATTCATACAAAATTTCAAACATAGATCAAAGGTTCATCGAATGAAGATCCACTCGAAGTGCTAGCTTCTTGCGGATCCCGCCTGATGGTTAATTAATAAAGTATTCTTAGAATCTCTTGGATCCTCTAAGAGATGAAAAATACAAGAAGGATTGAGGGAGAAATTCAACTCTTGGATCTTCCAAAAATCAAAAAATAATATGGTCTAAAAACTATCCTAAGTGAAGATAGTTCTTCTCTTTCAGCACATTAACCTTTGATGTCCTGAATGCATCTCCATGCCAGGAAGAGACCTTCTCCTCAATTATTTTCAACACTTCTAGATCTATTTGTTTCTGATTTTCTAATGCTAAAGCCTCATAAAAGATGGAGAAGAAGGACTCTCAAAGAAACCCTAAGAGAAGACTTTCTTCTCTTCTTCTTCTCACATCAAGGGATGATCAGATCACATCCCAAAATAAACCACCACGCCCCAACTCCTTGTAGCATTAATCCCTACGCCCTCTCCCTCTCTCTTTCAAATTTTTCTCATAGAAAATTATAGAAAAATGAGAAGAAAAAACTACAAAAGAAAATCATAAGAGAAAATAGTTTTTCTCTCATCTTTGTTTCTTCTAGACATCAACTTTTGATGTCAAGATCAAAGACTTTTCTCCAAGGATCATGGCCTCCAAAGCTTCTCACACCTCCTCCTCCTTTTCCTCTAATTTTCTATAATTTTTCTGAGATTTTTCACATTCTAAAACTGAAATGAGGCATCCTCCCTTTTATCTCTACTAGACTAGGTCAAAACCTAGTCTAATTAGGAAAGCAAGGGGGAGTTTGGTGGCTGTCCAACTCTTGGATGCCTGTCTCTTGATTTTGTGCATGGGCTACCAGAAAATAATTCCCAAAAGAAAAAAAAAAATGGCACAAAAATCATCAGGAGGAATGGAGAAACAATTTCATAAATGAAAGGAGGTGTTTTAAGAATTTGGGACTCTACCAAATTGAGTTCAAAGCCAAACCAAATCCAAAATTTGACCAAGTCTATTTTCTTTCCAAAACTATAAAATAGTGGGCATGGCAAACTTTTCTTAGGCATGGAGAAAATCATAAAAATAATCTAGAAATAAATTATGGCGTGGGCTTTTAGGTGGTGCAAGGAGGAGTCCTAGTCTAACTAGGACTCTTCTATTTTGACTAGATCAAAACATTTTGAACCTAAATCAAAATAATTTTGAGTCAACCTAATTAATAGATATTTCTAATATAATTAGAAATCTAATTAAATTAATTAAATTATATTTAATTCTGATTTAAATCTTAACTTAATTAGAAATTGGGTGCATTCAAGTCTTAGTCTAACAAGGACTTATTTTTTCTTGTAATTGGCTTATCCAATAAACCAATTAGACTTAATCCAATTAAGTTCAAATCAATTCTAATTAAATTTAATTAATTAGATTTGATCACAACCCAATTGCTTAAATAAATTGAGCCAATTAGGAATCTAATTGCTAATCATTTCTCCTGCAATACTTGCATTAGGTCAAACATCAATCATCTTGATCGTTTGACCTTAGAATGATTCTCAATCATTGATTAACCATTCGATCAGCTAACAACCTCTTATGTATGTGATCTTATAGATTCAAATCTAAGATGATAGTATAGAATCAATTTTCATACTAATCAGAACGATCATCTAGCAATGGTACCCGATGTCTGGATAGATCGAATATATGCAAAGCAACATTCTTAGAACTCTAGCCCATGCTTATCATATAATTCATCCCTTTGATCAATAATGCTCAAGATGACTTCGAATAAGCTATCAACACTCATACAAGTCATCTCTATTATGTTTTAAAATTTTGCAAATCCTGTGACTCCTTACAAGGATTACCCAGGCTTAGGTTTTGCTAAATTAAAATACAACAAGATATTTTCTTCTTGAAGTTAATCAGGAGTGGTCAATTCTATCTTGACATATACATTGACTGTATAGGTACTTAACTATATCCAAAAATCTTTCGAACCTATATTAAAAATATAGGCAGTCTAGCACTAAAGTATAGTGAATTGCTTGCAAGTCATCGTAGTGATCTCAAATCGAAGGAACACTTATATTCATTGGTCACGTTCAGTGCACATGTACTCCTACATTTCACCTAGATGCCATACTAGTATCTCCACACCACTTGATTATGAGGACAACCAATGCATATAGTATATAGCGACCTATACTCGATAAGTTATCGTCCTTGTTAATAACTTATCATTTGGTTATGAATAATTTAAGAACCATCCAATAAATCCTTCTTTATTGATTGATTATGGTTCTAGGAACTTCATCATAATTTAGGAGTTTATTTAAGAAAGATAGAATTTTGATGATGAACCAGCCAAATAACTATTATTATTAGATAATTCATATATAGGTTTCAATCATCTACAACTTAGATGATTGGCTTTAGGACATATTTTTCAATAAAAGTGACTTGGTCATTTTACTAAGAAGACAAGATTCATAGGTTGGAAGTGATTCACAATCACTGACTTTGAGGATTCTCTCTTGAGTCAATCTATTTATCCTATTTTTATTTATGTGACCTAGCCTATAGTGCCATAAGTAGATATCTAACATACTATCTAGTTTATGATGCTTGCCAGTTGAAAAGACTATATTTACAGATTGTGATAGCATGTACGCACCATTGTTCAAATATCAAGAGAAAATAGTAACACCATTCATAATGATATTATAAAACTATTTCTTTATTAAAATTTTATAATTATTTCTGGCTAAAAAGTCTATAAAAATGAAATTTAAAATGAAACTTAGACAGAAATGACAATCATCAAGAATAATAGTATAGGACTCAAATACAAGTTTTAAGATTCCTAATACTAAAACTGAAACTGGTCTTCCATCTCCAACGTTCAGGAACCTCTCGCCTTGCTCGAATCTTTTACTGACCTACAATCCTTGCAATGAATTACAAATATGGTAAGGGCTACCGGTATCCAAAATTCAGTCAGTAAAATCATAAATAAAGAAATTATAAGGAGTTATCGTATAAATATCTTACCCAGTAATAGCTTGCTTCTTTCTCTACCTATTTGGGTCTAGGGAGTCAATGTACTAAGGATAGTTTCTCTTTCAGTGCCTCTGCTTTTTGCAAAAGAAGCATTTAGCTTGACTCTTATTGAGCTTGATCTTTCGGATCTGGCTCTATACAAATGTCCCAGCCTGAACTTGCACCTTCTTGCCCTTCTTCTTCTTGTTCTTCTTCCCTTTCCTAAAGGATCGAGAATCAAAAGACGAACCTCCCACTAAGTTCACCGACTTTTTATGGAGTTGGTGATCCTTCTCAAAGTTTTAAAGCAACCCCAGTAACCCATGGTAGTCTACTTTAGGCTTTGTTATTCTATAATAAGTGAGGAATGGGAGATAGGCTGCACACAAGCCCAACTTTAGTTGGTTAACCCATATACATCTAAGGGTAGGTTCACAACCAATTATTTTTCTAAATAATTTTTAGTAATTTAATTTTGTCCCAGTCCCTAATCAGTAGACTTTGGTCTCCACGGAAAAGGTTTGGTTAGATCCAACTATTAACATGACCATACTTGGTCCATCAAACCAATGAATGATTAAGCCCAACTTTGGTTGGTCAAGATAACCACCATTTAGAAAGATACGGCTAAGAAATCATATCATGAATGATAATCCCATCAGCCAATAAGCACTAGGCCTTTGGGCCTCCAATGATTATCCTACTATTGGACCCATTATCACCCACTTAATGAGAGGCTATCATCTAGTTATTACCATAACTATTTTATTTTAAGGACCTAATAATTTTAGAGGATTTTAATTTAAGAGAGAAGTTCAAGTGAACCAGCTTGTTATGATCTTTCTACTGGCTTCATCAAGTCTGCTTAAAAGAGACCATTAATAGACTGGTCTAGGAGTACCTAAATCAGTCATACTGATTTACCTAGCTGACATGGGTCAGCTCGAATAGTCAAGTGATCTGATCAAAATATAATTTTATCAAGAGGCCAAGTGAGTTCGATCAGTAGAAGGGTTTGCTAAAGCTTACCTTAGACACCATAAAAAATAGCCAGGTGTGAGCTGCCAATTAAAGACCACTGGTTTGGTTTACCTTAGACACCAACTAGTTTAATTAGTCTTGATTAGATCAACCTAATAGTTCGTGCTAGACCGTGCTTGGGTCTCGTTAAAGACATGAACTTGACCAACTACAACTGTTGTAATTGATCTAGAGAATTTTTGATCTAATCTAAGATAACAATTGATTAGATTAATTCAATTCTCTAATTAAGTTCATTCTTTAATCTAACCCTAGGTTTAATCCAATTAATGGACCTAATCTTCACAACTCATTTAACCCAATGTGCTATGATTTGTATGTTAGGATCTTCAATTCACAATCCTAGATCCTAATCAAAATAACTTCTTAATTCTTAATTAGATCAAATCATAAATTACCTTATTTTTAATCATATAAATGTGTTTAGATTAAAATTATAAAAATTTATGATCTAAACCATTCCAATCAATCATAAATTATCTTAGATCAAATCTAACATATTTATGATGATTAAAATTAGATTAAAATATTTTTAATCAAATCATAAAATATCTTAGATCTAATCTAAAATTTTATGATCAATGTTTTAGATCAGCACATACTAAGACAATCTCTCCACTATAAGAGATAAATCTTACAGCAGGATAACCTTATAATCAGTCCATGCAATCTAAAACTTTTATTTTTAGATCTAAAAATTCTTTAAATCTAATAAATTATAAATAAAATTAGATTATATCTAATAAATTTATGATAAAAAATAGATCTACACGGACTAGAACAACTTCTCCACTATAACTCACCTTACAGCAAGACAACCTTCTATCAGTTCGTGTGTCAAAATTTTTAATTTTAGATTTAATAATTAGATTATAAATTAGCTCTAATATAAAAAAAAATTAAACATGAAAAAATAATCATGTAATAATTAACCTAGTCTCTGATACCAATTGATGGAACCAGATCTAGGATTTCATGACGACATCTTGAAACTTTTTCAAGATCTAGACAATGAAAGATAGGAATTAATTAAAATTAATTTATAAAATTAGAGAACTCTGAGATCTAATATTCTATTAGATGATTATATCATGTAATTAAATTAAAAATTAAAAATATAAGAAAGAAAAATATGTTGATCATTTCAACATGCATCTACACTATATCTAATGTAGTTATGTAATAATAGATCAGATCCATATTACTTGTGTAAGTCAGACGTTCCAACTTACCAATTTGGGCTTGAGGATGAAGGTCCAAGCCGCACATGCATCTAGCCTCTAAGAGATATCCAGATGAGTCCATGAATTCCAATCAGAAGTTTGATGCTTGAAAATTAGCATAGTATGCTAGTACTATGCTGATCCTTCTTCGATGGTCGATCTGATGCTTCTTTCTTTCAGATTTGGATACTCCAAAAAATGAAAAGGAAAGAAAGAAACTTTTGATCTGAAACAACACTAAAGAATCTCTAAGAAAAGAGGAAATATGGAAGAACAAAAGTAACCCAAGAAGAAGACCCTCTTCTTCTTCTTGCTCTCTCATCTAGATGTTGGAAATTGTATCTCAAAGTCAATCATCAGTCTATTGACGGTTGAGATATTATAATTGATTTATTAATTAATAAAAAATATTTTAACATTTTTTTTATCATAAGTTTACATTTTCTAATGAACTCCATTATTGTGATGAAGTCCTTAGGACTATTTGTTTTGATAAAGAGAGGATTTAGGTATAAGTATCCCTTAGACCTGAGATCACCTTAGTGACTTGCAAACAACTCATTGTGCTTTGGTACCAGACTAACTAAATTTTTAATTCAGCAATGAAAGGCTTCTGGGCACGGTCAAGTACTTGCAAAGTCGGAGTGTGATCAAGATGGAATTGATCACTACAATAGTTGAAGAAGAATGTATCACTATATTTCAATATAGCAAAATCTTAGTCAGGATAATCCATCAGATGGATTTAATATTTTGAAATACAATGTGGACAACCTGATCAGAGTTGACAGTTAAACTCTGAGGTATCCTACGTGCATTGTGGTCAAGGGGACGAATTATATGGAAACTATATCCGTATGGGTTCTAAGGATGGTGTTCTACACCTTCGACCTATTCGACCATCGGGTATCATTGCTAGATGGTTTTTTTGATTAGAAAAAAAATTTATTCCTATGCTACAGACTTAGGTTTGAACCTATAAGATCACACACATTAGAGCTTACGATTTGATCGGATGGTTGATTAACAATTAAGAATCGTTCTATGATTAAACAATCAATACGATTGGTGTTTAACCTAGTGCAAGTATTGCAGAAGGATTGATTAGCAATTGAATTATTAATTGGCTTAATTTGATTAAGCCAATAGGCTGAGATTAAGTCTAATTAAATATAATTTAATTAAATTTAGTTTGGGCTTGATTGGATCAAGTCCAATTGATTTATTGGATAAGCCAAGTGCAAGGAAGAACTAGTCTTAGTCTAACTAGGACTAGGATTAACCCAATTTTCTAATTTAATTAAAACATAAATTAGAATTTAATTTAATTTAATATGATTTAATTAAGTCCTTAAATGGATTAGGATCTTATTTAATTAGGTTGGTTTAATCTTGATTTTATTTGATTAAAAGATCTTGTTTGACTAAGTCAAAATAGAAGTCCTAGTGTGACTTGGACTCCCTATCTCCTTGCGCCACCTTGGTTCCAATGCCCTCCATACCTATTTTTTAGGTATTTTTCATGGAAAATATCTTTCTTTCTAATTTTGATGCCCCCTCTCTCCCTCCAAGTCATATTTGGAAGTTAGGTGGAAGACCAAGTCAAAGGAAGAATTTGTTTTGCTTAGGATTCTATGAGATAGAATCCTTGTTGACCAAAACATCTTCCTTTGAGTGCCACCCCCTCTTTTAATTAATTCTTCTCCTATTCCATAAAAATAATCTCTTTTTTTGTGCACCCTCCCTTGCTGTTCCATGCCAAAAATTATGGAGGAGGCGTCCAAGAGTTGGGCGCCCCAACAACTTCCCATGTTTGGATATTTCTAGTTTAGGAATTTGACCTAACTTGGACTCTTCTTTTTTCCTATTTATTGAATGAATTTTATTCTAATTTTTTTATAGAATATAGATTTTTGGGAGAGGTTTGGGGTGTGCAAAAATCAGAGGAAGAGGGTCCTTGGGCATGGGGGTTCCATAGGCACCAAACTAGGTGTCTAGGTGAGAGAAAAGAGAAGAAGAAGAGGGTCTTCTTCTAGGGCTATTTTATTTTCAATCTCTCCTCCTTTCTTTTGAGATTTTTTTTTGAGAGAGTCTCAGATCAGCAAACTCTCATATTCCTTCTCATATTTTGGAGAGTCCAAATTTTGAAGAAGGGAGCATCTGATCGACCATCGAAGAAGGATCAGTACAGTACTAGCATGCTGTGTTGATTTTCTGCGTCGAACTTTAGATCAAAGATCGTAGGCTCGTGTGGACGACTCCTAGAGGTCGGACATGTGTGTGGCTCATGACTTCATCCTCAAGCTCGGATCAGCAAGTTAGAATATCTAAACTTGCTCAGGTAATAGATCTGATCTATAAACTTCATACCTGCATTTGATGTAGTGTAGATCTAGGTTGATTTGATCAACCTTTTTCTTTCTTATTTAATTTTAATTTTAATTTAATATCATACCTTAATCATGTAGTAGATCTGAAATCTAGATATTTATATGATTATTTAAATAAATTTTAGATTTATTTAAGTCTTTCACTGCAAGATCTTGAAAAAGTTTCAAGATCTACTTATGAAACTCTAGATCTGGTTCCTTCAATTGGTATCAGAGCAAGATTCTTATTACATGATTTTTATGCATGTCTAGATTATTTCTTAGATTGGATCTAATTTATAATCTAATTATTAAATCTAAAATTTAAAAATAAAATAAAATAAAATATTTTAGATTGCCCGGACTGCCATAAGGTTATCCTGCTATAAGGTTTATCCCTTACGGTAAATAGGTTATCCTAGTACATGCTGATCTAAATATTGATCATAAAATTTTAGATTAGATCTAAGAGATTTTATGATCTAATTAAAAATATTTTAATCTAATTTTAATCATCATAAATATGTTAGATTTGATCTAGAAAGATTTATGATTGATTATTATTGAAACTGTTTCAATTACATGAACCTGTTTAGATTAGATCTAAAGTAGTTTTATGTTTATTTTACTTGCATATTGATTATGAATCAAACATGCAACTTGGTTGATAGAACCATGTTGTAAAAATATTTTACAAATATGAAAAATTATTTTCGAAAAGCCAAACCCCAACCCTCAGCCCAAAACTTAATTAAGAATTAAGAAGTTGATTGATTAGGATCTAGGATTGTGAATTGAAGATCCTAAGACACAAATCATAACACATTGGGTTAAATGGGTTAGTGGAGATTAGGTCCATTAATTGGGTTAGACCTAGGGTTAGATTAAAGAATGGACTTAATTAGAGAATTGACTAAATCTAATCAATTATTGTCTTAGATTAGGTCAAGGATTCTCTAGATCAATTACAATAGTTGTAGTTGGTCAAGTCCATATCTTTAACAAGACCCAAGATGGACTTGATTCTTGGCTACGCAGGTCTAGCACGAACTATTAGGTTGATCTAATTGAAACTAATTAAACCAGTTGGTGTCTAAGGTAAATCAGATCAGTGGTTTTTAATTGGCAGCCCGCTTACCTGGCCATTTCTGATGGTGTCTAAGGCAAGCCTGGCAGACCCTTCCACTGATCGAACTTACCTGACCTCTTGGTGAGATTATGTTTTGATCGGATCGCTTGACTATTCGAGCTAACCCATGTCAGCTAGGTAAATCAGTTTGACTGATTTAGGTGCTCCTAGACCAGCCTATTAATGGTCTCCCTTAAGCTGACTTGGTGAAGTTAGTGGAGGATCATGACAAGCTGGTTAATCTGACCTACTCACTTCTATAAATAAATCTTCTAAAATTATTAGGTCCTAAAATAAAATAGTTATATGATAACTGGATCATAGCCTCCCATTAAAGTGGATGATAATGGGTCCATCAGTTGGATAATCATTGGAGGCCCAAAGGCCTGGTGCTTATCGATTGATGGAATTATCATTCATTATATGATCTCTTGGATACATCTTTCTAAATGGTGGTCAGGTGGGCCAACCAAAGTTGGGCCTGATCATTCATTGGTTGGATGGGCCAAGTATGGTCATGTTAATGGTTGGACCTAACTGGACCCTTTTCTGAGAAGGCCAAAGCCAACTGATCAGGGCCTGGGGCAAAATTTAATTACTAAAAATTATTTAGAGAAATAATTGGTTATGAACCTATCCTTAGATGTACATGGGTGGGCCAACCAAAGTTGGGCTTGTGTACAGTCTATGTGGATTTTAGTACCTACTAAGAAATTAGGATAATTCCTCAAATTGGAGGTAGAGACTATCAATTTGAATAAAATATTGGGAGAAACCTTTTGATTAAAGTCCAAATCTTTAAGTTTAATGAATTAATTACTAATTAGGTTTTGATTTTTCTTTGTGCAGACATGGCCACTTCTCTATCACTTCGATCATTGTTGGACAATGATAAATTGGTGGGATCCAACTTCGATAGCTGGTACCAAAAGCTGAAGATTATCATGGAGCATGAATGGATCCTATATATATTGATGGATCCTACACCTGAGGAGCCAACTGCCAATGCACGTGGAACAGTCTGAGATACTTATCAAAAATGGCTCAGCGATCGAACTATGATGCACTGCATTATGTTGGCTGTGATAAACGTTGAGTTCAATCGCAAGTTTGAGACAGCTTAGCTAAACAAAATGCTCCAAGTGTTAGAGGATTCTTTTGGCACACCCGATGATGTTGAGAGGCACAAGACTAGTTATGCCATCTTCAACGCTAGAATGTAGGATGGTGCCTCCATCACTGATTATGTATTGTACATGATCGAGTTGATAGAGCGCTTGAGCAAGCTCGGCTTTTTCTTGCACAAACAACTTAGAAAAGATGCAATACTAAACTCGCTACCCAAGTTTTATCTCTCATTCCTTACACATTATATAATGTCAAAGCTTGAAGTAGACTACCATGGGTTACTGGGGTTACTTCATAACTTTGAGAAGGATCACCAACTCCATAAGGAATTGGTAAACTTAGTGGGAGGTTCGTCTTCTCGTTCTCGATCCTTTGAGAAAGGAAAGAAGAACAAGAAGAAAAAAGCCAAGAAGGTGCATGTTCATGCTGTGACATCAGTGCAGGGCCAGACCAAGAAGATCAAGTCCGATAAGAGTCAAGCTGAATGCTTCTTTTGCAAGAAGTAGGAGCACTAAAAGAGGAACTGTCCTCAGTACATTGCCTCCTTGGACTCGAATAAGCAGAGAAAGAAGCAAGCCGTTGTTGGGCAAGATATCTATATAATAACTCCTTATAATTTCTCTATTTGTGATATTACTGACTGGATATTGGATACCAGTAGCCCTTACCATATTTGCAATTCGTTGTAAGGGTTGCAGGTCAGTAAAAGATTCAAGCAAGATGAGAGATTCCTGAATGTTGGAGATGGAAGATCAGTTTCAGTTCTAGCTTTAGGAATTTTGAAACTTATATTTGAATCTCATACCGTTGATCTTAGTGATTGTCACTTCTATCCTAGTATTTTTTTAAATATCATATCTATAGGCCTTTTAGCCATGAATAATTATGAAATTTCAATAAAGAAATGAGTTTGTAATGTCATTATGAATGGTGTTACTGCTTTCTATGGACAATTGAACAATGGTGTATATATGTTATCACAATCTATTAATGTAGTCTATTCTACTGGCAAGCATCCAAGATTAGATAGTGTATCAGATATCTACTTATGGCACTGTAGGCTAGGTCATATAAATAAAAATAGGATAAACAAGTTGACTCGAAAGGAAATCCTCGAAGTTAATGATTGTGAATCACTTTCAACCTGTGAGTCCTATCTTCTTGGTAAAATGACCAAGTCACCTTTCACTAAAAAAGATGAGAGAGTCAATGAGCTCTTAGGTCTAATACATACTGATGTATGTAGATCAATGAGCACAAGTGCCAGAGGTAGATATGTCTACTTCATCGCTTTCATAGATGATCTATCCAGATATGGATATGTCTATCTGATGAAACATAAGTCGAATTTTTTTGAAATATTCAAATGATTCCGAAGTGAAGTAGAAAAGTAAACTGAAAAGAGTATTAAAATACTTCGATCTGACCGAGAAGGAGAATATCTTTCTGGTGAGTTTCTTACATATCTAGGAGAGAATGGAATTCTCTCCCAATGGACTTCTCCTGAAACACCACAGCATGATGGTGTGTCTGAAAAAAGGAATCGAACTTTGTTAGACATGGTCCGATCGATGATGGGATTTGCCAGCTTGCCGATATCTTTCTAAGGATATGCACTCGAATCGACTTGTTATCTATTAAATAGGATTTCAAGTAAGTCTATAGTTAAAACCCCATATGAGATATGGACAGGACGTAAGATAGCACTTTCACACCTTAGGATTTGGGGGTGCCCGACTTATGTTAAACGGTTAATTACAGACAAACATGGATCTAGGTCTGACAAATGTACATTCATAGGGTACCCAAAAGAGACCAAAGGATACTATTTCTATCATGCTGATGAACAAAAGATGTTCGTCAGCCTTAGAGCAATCTTTTTAAAAAAGAAGTTTCTTGATGAAGGAACTGTTGCCTCTAAGATTGAACTTGATGAAGTTCAACAGGTAGAAAAGTCCGACACAGAATATTGAACCTAAGTCAGATTTGATCAGATCAGATCCGAAGCCTAGTGAGCCCGCACCATTAAGGCAATCCAGCAGAGTATCCCTCCATCCGGATAGATACTATAGATTCTTGGTCCAGGATGGTGATCCCATCGAACTCGATGAGAACGATGAGGATCCGATCACTTATATGGATGCAATGCAAAGATCCAATTCTAAGAAATGGTTAGAAGCTATGAGATCCGAAATGGATTTCATGAAGGTCAATGATGAATGGACATTAGTTGACCCACCTGAAGGGGTCAAACCCATTGGATGTAAATGGATCTTCAAAAGGAAAAGGGATGCAGACAGAAAGATGTTGACCTATAAAGCCCGTCTGATTACCAAGGGATATCATCAACATTATGGTATTGACTATGATGAAACGTTCTCTCTTGTGGCAATGCTTAAGTCCATTCGGATCATGCTTGTCATTACTGTCCATCTGGACTATGAGATCTGATAGATGGATGTGAAGAGAGCTTTCCTAAATGGAGAGCTGATCGAAGAGGTATATATGATACAATCTGAAGGATTCACATTCACAGATGAGTCCAAGGTGTGCAAGCTTCAGAGATCCATTTATGGATTGAAGTAGGCATCTTGGAGTTGGAACATGCATTTTGATAAAGTAATCAAAATGTATGGCTTCATTAAGAACGGAGAAGAACTCCTACATTTATAAAAATGGGCAAATGGACCAGCAGTGGTGTTCCTTATTTTGTACGTGGATGATATTCTCTTAATCAAAAATGACATCCCCGCACTACAAGAAATAAAAGTCTGGTTGTCATCACAATTCTCCATGAAGGACTTGGATGAAGCATCCTACATCCTAGGGATGAAGATCGATAGGGATAGATTTAAAAGGATGCTTGGTATATCCCAATCAACGTACATAGAAACTATGCTGAAGAGGTTCAGCATGGAGAATTTTAAAAAAGACTATCTTTCGTAGGCTAAGAAATTTCTCTCTAAGAAGGATTGTCCGATAACTCCTGAAGAGAGAGAGCGTATGAGCAGAATTTCATATGCTTCGACAGTAGGGTCTATTATGTATGTAATGATATGTACAAGACCAGATGTGGCATACTCACTAGGAGTAGTGATTAGATAATAGTCTGATCTTGAAGAAAATTACTGGAAGATGGTTAAAACCATCCTTAAGTATTTGAGAAATACTAAGAAATAATGATTGATTTATGGTGAGTCAGATATGAAGCTTGTGGAATTTACAGACTCCAGCTTTCAATCTGATCATGATGATAGTAAAAATATGTCAGGATATATCTTTACTCTAAATGGTGGAGCCATCTGCTGAAAAAATTTCAAGCAGCATACGGTGGCTGACTCTATTTATGAAGTAAAGTACATGGCAGCATCAGATGCAGCGAAGAAAGTTGTGTGGCTGAGAAAGTTCATCACTGAGCTTTGAGTAGCATCCTCCATTGATGATCCAGTCTTGCTCTATTGTGACAGCACTGGTGCCATAGCTCAAGCAAAGAAATCGAAGGCACACTAGCGAACAAATCACATTCTATGCTACTTTCATTTGGTCCATGAGATCGTGGATCATGGTGACGTCGACCTTCAGAAGATCAATAGAAAGAAAAACCTAGCCGACCCCTTCGCTAAAGCCCTGGCAATCAAGGAGTTCGACAACCATAAGTTGAAGATGAGTTTTACATACTATGTCAAGTGACTTTAGGATAAGTGGGAGTTATTAAAAATTATGTACCAAAATCAATCATCAGTCTGCTGATGGTTGAGATATTGTAATTGATTTATTAATTAATAAAAAAATATTTTGGCATCTTTTTTCATCATAAGTTTACATCTTCTAATGAACTCCATTATTGTGATGAAGTTCTTAGGACTATTTAGTTTCGATAAAGAGAGGATTTATCGATTAGTTCTTAAATTTATTCACGATCAAATGATAGGCTGTTAATTAGGATGATAGCATCTATCGAATATAGGTTGCTATATGCCATATTGGTTGGTTGTCCTCTTAATCAAGGTGTGTGGAGACACTGGTATGGCATATAGATGAGATGTATGGGTTCATCATCATTGAACGTGATCAACTCCAGAGCATTCTACTATCGAGAATGTCTTTGATGGGATATAGGTATAAGTATCTCTTAGACCTGAGATCACCTCAGTGACTTGCAAGCAACTCACTGTGCTTTGGTACTGAACTAACTGAATTTCTAATTTAGTAATGAAAGGCTTCTAGGCATAGTCAAGTACTTGCAAAGTCGGAGTGTGATCAAGATGAAATTAACCACTCCAAGAGTTGGAGAGAATGTGTCACTGTATTTCAATATACCAAAACCTTGGCCAGGGTAATCCATCAAACGAATTTGATATTTTGAAATATAATGTGGACAACCTGATCAGAGTTGATAGTTGAACTCTAATGTATCCTACAAGCATTGTGGTCAAGGGGATGAATTATATGAAAACTATATCCACATGGATTCTAAGGATGGTTTTTTACACCTTCGACCTATCCGACCGTCGGGTATCATTGCTAGATAGTCACTTTGATTGGTACAAAAATTTATTCCTATGCTACAAACTTAGGTTTGGACCTATGAGGTCACACACATTAGAGCTTACAATCTAATCGGATGGTTGATCAATGATTAAGAATCGTTCTAGGGTTAAACCATTAATACGATTGGTGTTTAACCTAGTGCAAGTGTTGTAGGAGGATCGATTAGCAATTAGATTGCTAATTGAATTAATTTGATTAAGCCAATAGACTGAGATTAAGTCTAATTAAATATAATTTAATTAGATTTAGTTTGGGCTTGATTGGATCAAGTTTAATTGATTTATTGGATAAGCCAAGTGCAAGGAAAAACTAGTCCTAGTCTAACTAAAACTCGGATTAACCCAATTTTCTAGTTTGATTAGAAAATAAATCAAAATTAAATCTAATTTAATTTGATTTAATTAAGTTCTTTAATGGGTTAGGGCCTTATTTAATTGGGTTGGTTTAATCTTGATTTTATTTGGTTAAAAGATCTTGTTTAACCAAGTCAAAATAGGAGTCCTAGTGTGACTAGGACTCCCTATCTCCTTGCGCCATCTTGGTTCCATCGCCTTCCATACCTATTTTTTAGGTATTTTTCATGGAAAATCCCTTTTTGAAAAAGGAAGCGAGAGAGCCAATGAGCTCTTAGGTCTGAGCACAAGTGCCAGAGGTGGATATGTCTACTTCATCACTTTTACAGATGATCTATCCAGATATGGATATGTCTATCTGATAAAACATAAGTCAGATTCTTTTGAAATGTTCAAACGATTCCAAAGTGAAGTAAAAAAATAAACTAAAAAGAGTATTAAAACTCTTTGGTTTGATTGAGGAGGAGAATACCTTTTTGGTGAGTTTCTCATATATCTAGAAGAGAATAGAATTCTCTCCCAATGGACTCCTCCTGAAACAGAGCTCATTTGTGAGAGAGCCATTTATGGTATTGACAATGATGAGACGTTCTCTCCTATGGCAATGCTCAAGTCTATTTGGATCATGCTTGCCATTGCTGTCCATCTGAACTATGAAATCTGGCAGATGGATGTGAAGACAGCTTTTCTAAATGAAGAGCTGATCGAAGAGGTGTATATGATACAACCTGAAGAGTTTACATCCATAGATGAGTCCAAGGTGTGCAAGCTTCAGAGATTCATTTATGGATTGAAGCAGGCATCTCGGAGTTGGAACATGCATTTTGATAAAGTGATCAAAATATATGGCTTCGTTAAGAATGGAGAAGAACCCTGTATTTACAAATGGGCAAATGGTCCAGTAATGGTATTCCTTATTTTGTATGTGGACGATATTCTCTTAATCGGAAATGATATCTCCATATTATAAGGAATAAAAGTCTGGTTGTCATTATAGTTTTTCATGAAGGACTTGGGTGAAGCATCCTACATCCTAGGGATGAAGATCTATAGGAATAGATCTAAAAGGATGCTTGGCATATTCCAATCCACGTACATAGAAATTGTGCTGAAAAGGTTCAGCATGGAGAATTCTAAAAAGGACTATCTTCCAATAGGCTAAGAAATTTCTCTCTAAGAAGGATTGTCCGACAACTCCTAAAGAGAGAGAGCGTATGAGTAGAATTTCATATGCTTTGGTAGTGGGGTCTATTATATGTGCAATGACATGTACGAGACCAGACATGGCATACACACTAGGAGTAGTGAGTAGATATCAGTCTGACCCTGGAGAAAATCACTGAAAGATGGTTAAAACCATCCTTAAGTATTTGAGAAATACTAAGGACCAATGGTTGGTTTATGGTGAGTCAGATCTAAAGCTTATGGGGTTTACAGATTCTAGCATTCAATCTGATCATGATGACAGTAAAAATGTGTCAGGATATATCTTTACTCTAAATGGTGGAGCAATCTACTGAAAAAATTTTAAACAGCATATAGTGGCTGACTCTATTTGCGAAACAAAGTACATGACAACATCAGATGCAGCAAAAAAAGCTGTATGGCTAAGAAAGTTCATCATCCAGCTCGGAGTAGCACCCTCCATTGATGGTCCAGTCCTGCTCTACTGCGATAGCACTGGCACCATAGCTCAAGCAAAGGAATCGAAAGCACACCAGCGAACAAAGCACATTCTGCACCAGTTCCATTTGGTCCATGAGATTGTGGATCATGGTGACATCGATCTTCACAAGATTGATGAAAAAGAGAACCTAGCCGAGCTCTTCACTAATGCCCTGGCAATCAAGGAGTTCGACAACCATAAGTCAAAGATGGGTATTAGATATAGTATCGAGTGGCTTTAGGACAAGTGGAAGTTGTTGAGAATTATGTCCCAAAATCAATCATTAGCCTATTGATGGTTGAGATATTATAATTAATTTATTAATTAATAAAAAATATTTTGGCATCATTTTTCATCATAAGTTTACATCTTCTAATGAACTCCATTGTTGTAATGAAGTCCTAGGACTATTTAGTTTTGATAAAGAGATGATTTATCGATTAGTCCTTAAAGTTATTCACAACCAAATGATAGGCTGTTAATTAGGATGACAGCATCTATCGAGCATAGATCGCTATATGCCATATAGGTGTTAGATATGTGTGTCCTAGAAGCAAGAATTGACTGACTACACTTCTAAGAGCAAAATTATAATTTTGACTATAAATAACAAAATAGGTTATTTTCTATCATAAATGTGTATTTAGTGTCTATGATACATCCTTGAGTTAATGGTAATGATAATTCATATTTTCAAGAGTTGAAAATTTAAGACATGAATAATCTTTTATTATTAACTCATAAAAGCCTCCCGACCATAGGATCATCACGAGGATGGTGATTGATCCAGGAAGGTTGGTGTACAATCGCTTCTTCATTTAGTAGATGAGTCTTGAGTCTACGGTGTGGAGACACCGGAGCGAGAGTACAGGTACTCGTTAGAGAACGAGGGCACTGAGCGTGACCACCTCGAGTAGTCATTAGGAAGTCTACCTTCTCGTCAATGACTGACTCGATGCTGCAGTAGTGTGTCTGGTTCTTTGACCTGAGATGCATCGGCAGTTCACCTTGAGGGTGTTATAGTTTGACTACACCATTACTCGGTCTCCTAGCCATATGGAACCCTGAGGTGTATGTTGGCTGTAGACATGTTCATTGTAGGAACTGGATTGCATCAAGATGGAAATCTATCTACCTCGGTGGTAGAGGAGTAGCCCTATGATGATCATGAGAATCAAGTTCCTGAAGCCCATGGCCATGGCAGAGTGAAATAATAGAAAGAGTTTCTATTTAGATTTTCACATTGGACTCGAATCGAATGATTACATCATATGACAGAGAGACTAGGGTTTGACGAGTTCACCTTAACCCT
>QRFJ01001746.1:0-85275 GCA_006176705.1 Cocos nucifera
GAGGATAGCAGGAGCTGAGGGTATGGAGACAGATCCTACAGTCGAGTAATGGAGCAAAGAGTTGCGTGCAGTGTGGTAGGGAACATACCCTCTTCGATTACCATCTGGTTTAGACTTAGTTTTGAAAGACTGTTATTATGTGCCTGCAGCTAGCAGGAATTTGATTTCTGTTTCATGCTTAGCACAAGAAGGCTATGTGATTACCTTCTTTAAGGACCATTGTAACATTCTTTATGAAAGAAATAAAATTGCAAATGGTTTTCTTATTAATGGTCTTTATCAGCTACATATTGATGTACCTGTTCTAACTATCGAGCAAAACGTGAATGCCAAATGACCTAGGGATAGTCCAAATGATAGATATCTATGGCACCTGAGATTAGGTCATATAGCAGAAGATAGGATCAACAAATTGGAGAAAAATGGGCTATTGAGTCCATTGACTTTCGAGTCATATCCAACTTGTGAATCTTGTCTTCAAGGCAAAATGACTAAACTCCCTTTTGTAGGACATGGGGAAAGGGCCACAGATCTCCTTGCCCTAGTACATACTGATGTGTGCGGCCCATTTGATGTGCCGGCTAGAGGCAATTTTGTCTACTTCATTATCTTTATCGATGATCTATCTAGGTATGGGTATGTGTATCTTATGAGACACAAGTCTGAAGCTTTTGAAAAGTTCAAAGAATTCAGACATGAAGTAGAAAAACAAACTGAAAAACCCATTAAGGTTCTTCGATCAGATCGAGGAGGTGAATACCTTAGCCAGGAATTCCTAGACTATCTCAAGGAAAATGGCATAGTCTCTCAATGGACTCCACCAGGAACACCTCAACTCAACGGAGTTTCAGAATGGAGAAATCGGACTCTATTGGATATGGTTCGATCCATGATGAGCTTCACAGACCTTCCTGATTTTCTTTGGGGACATTCATTGTTAACTTCAATTTATCTACTGAATAGGGTTCCCTCTAAAACCGTTCCTACCACACCGTATGAGATATGGCATGGTAAGAAACCAAGTCTGAGTCATCTCAGAATTTGGGGTTGTCCGGCTCATGTCAAAAGACAACAAGCGGACAAGTTAGAGTTTAGGTCCTTCAGAGCTCGATTCATAGGATATCCTAAAGAGTCATTAGGATACTATTTCTACATTCCAGAAGACCACAATGTGATTGTGAGTCGACATGCCATCTTTCTTGAAAAATAGTTTATTCAAGATAGCGGCATTGGAAAGCAGATTAAGCTTGATGAGAAAGTCTCACAAGTACAACGAGCTAAGGACCAATTGGAACCAAATCAGGTTGAGCCAATAAGAACACTACCTCCTCCACCTCGTAGATCGGAAAGAGTTTTCCATCCCCTGAAAGATACTTAGGTATTATTTCAGAGGAAGTAGAGAAAATGTTCCTCGTAGGTAATGGTGCTCATGGTGATGATCCCAAAACCTACAACGAGGCGATATCAGATATCGACTCCGAGAAATGGCTAGAGGCAATGCAGTCAGAAATTGACTCGATGCACTCAAACCAAGTCTGGACCTTGGTAGATCCACCAGAAGGTATAGTACCTATTGGGTGTAAATGGATCTTCAAGAGAAAGATTGGTGCAGATGGAAATGTGGAGACATTCAAGGCTAGACTAGTGGCAAAAGGTTATAGTCAATGCGAAGGCATTGACTATCAGGATACCTTTTTCCCAGTGGCTATGCTAAAATCCATCCGCACATTGCTTGCCATTGCAGCCTATTTCGATTATGAAATATGGCAAATGGACGTGAAAATGGCATTCTTAAATGGATATCTTGAGGAAGATATCTATATGGAACAGCCGCTAGGTTTCACATCCAGTGATACTGATCACAAGGTTTGCAAGCTGCAAAGGTCCATATATGGACTTAAGCAAGCATCTCGGAGCTGGAACACTCATTTCAATGATGTGATCAAAATGTTTGGTTTCATCAAAAATGAAGAGGAACCATGTGTTCTTCAAAAAGGTCAGTGGGAGCGCTGTTGTCTTCCTCGTATTGTACGTGGATGACATCCTCCTTATTGGGAATGATATTCCCATGATGACAACAGTCAAAATATGGTTGTCCAAGGAATTCTCCATGAAAGACCTAGGTGAAGCATCCTTTATTCTAGGAATTAAGGTCTATAGGGATAGACCGAATAGGATGCTAGGACTTTCACAGAAGATGTACATAGAGGAAGTACTAAAGAGGTTTAGTATGGAAAACTCTAAGAGGGGATTAATACCCTTCAGACATGGTATTCATCTTTCCAAGAAGATGTGCCCTAGCACACCTGAGGAAATAGAACGCATGAGCAAGATCCCTTATGCTTCTGCAATAGGGAGCCTCATGTATGCCATGCTATGTACACGACCTGATATAGCCCATGCTGTGAGTGTCACAAGCAGATATCAGTCAAATCCAGGTGAAGAACACTGGACTTCTGTGAAATGTATCCTTAAGTACTTGAGAAGAACTAAGGATATGATGTTGGTCTTTGGTAATGGAGAACTCCAAGTCCAGGGATACACAGACTCGAATTTCATGTCCGATGTAGATGATCGAAAGTCGACATCTGGGAGTCTGTTTGTGTGCAATGGTGGTGCTGTCAGCTGGAAGAGTTCCAAGCAAACCGTGATAGCAGATTCCACCATGGAAGCAGAATATATCGCTGCATCAGAGGCTGCGAAGGAAGCATTCTGGTACAAGAAGTTTGCTGCAGAAATTGGAGTAATGCCATCAGATGCCATTCCTCTATACTGCGACAATAATGGCGCCATAGCCCTTGCTAAGGAGCCGAGGTCTCACCAAGAAATCCAAGCACATTGAGCGGCGATACCACCTCATCCGCGATTACCTCGAGAAGGGTTAGTCGAGGTCAAGAGAGTCAACTCCACAGATAATGTGGCAGACCCACTTACAAAGCCATTGGGCCAACAGAAGATCGAAGCCCACCTTGAGAAGATGGGACTTAGACTTGTAGCCAATTGGCTTTAGGACAAGTGGGAGATTGTTAGATATATGTGCCCTAGAAGCCAGAATTGGCTGACACTTGTAATACACTTCTAGGGGCAAAATTATAATTTTGACTATAATCAATAAAATGGGTTATTTTCTATCACATATGTGTATTTAGTGTCTGTGATACATCCTTTGAGTTAATGGTAATGATAATTCATATTTTCAAGAGTTGAAAATTTAAGACATGAATAATCATTATTAACTCATAAAATGCTCCCGACCATAGGATCATCACGAGGATGGTGATTGATCCGGAAGGTTGGTGTACAATCGCTTCTCTTTAGTAGATGAGTCTTGAGTCTACGGTGTGGAGACACCGGAGCGAGAGTACAGGTACTCGTTAGAGAACGAGGGCACTGAGCGTGACCACCTCGAGTAGTCATTAGGGAAGTCTACCTTCTCGTCAATGACTGACTCGATGCTGCAGTAGTGTGTCTGGTTCTTTGACCTGAGGTGCATCGGCAGTTCACCTTGAGGGTGTTATAGTTTGACTACACCATTACTCGATCTCCTAGCCATATGGAACCCTGAGGTGTATGTTGGCTATAGCATGTTCATTGTAGGAACTGGATTGCATCAAGATGGAATCTATCTACCTCGGTGGTAGAGGAGCAGCCCTATGATGATCATGAGAATCAAGTCCAGAAGCCCATGGCCATGGCAGAGTGAAATAATAGAAAGAGTTTCTATTTAGATTTTCACATTGGACTTGAATCGAATGATTACATCATATGACAGAAACTAGGGTTTGACGAGTTCACCTTAACCCTAATCTGATCGGGGCTCAAGATAGAAGAACTTAATCACACAGGTAGCTGCACCAAGAGGTTCGCATTCAGCTCTGATGGGTTGCCACCATATACTGCTAGGTGTCACTGGTGGATTTTGGGAGCAATTAGAATGATTTAGATGATCGATCATTCTAGCTGTTCGAATCAGAAGAGTTCTGATCCATCGAAAGGAGTTTCGATGATGTCGATGATAGAGATCATGACATATCCCATTACCATACAGAACTGAACCTAACTGGGTCACACAAATAAGGGTTTGAATCTGGTGATCATCAATTGAACTGATCCAGTTCAATTGATCTGAATGAGATTCAATTAGGTTCAAGAAAATCGTGCTAGCACTCGATTGAACCTAACGTTCTTCTTTTACTATCATAAATAGTTGTCCTGACTGAGCCAAAGGAGTTTGTGCTCAATCAGAGGCCTTCACTTGGTCTGACTGGAGCCTATCCAAATTAGAAAAGGGTTGTTTTATTTTGTAAGACAATACCTACCATTTTTGGTCATCTGCCATTTTTTGTCCTTTGACTTTGGTCAAAAGTTGACCTTTGACTGGTCAAATATTGATCATTGACACTTTGACTTCTGTTCACGTGTCATGCACCAATTGGAGAGCTTGTGGGGGCTTGTCCCCTTGCCAGAACCTGGTAAGGAGGAGGGTGCACGCCAAGGGTGGCATGCGCCCAAGTTTGAAGCGCCAAGGAGTTCCTGTTGGATAGGGACTCCATCTTCTTTTAAGATTTTGATTAGACTCCTTCTAAGAACCAACTTTGACTAGTCTTAGGTGCCATCTAAGGATGAATCCAACATTTTGAGATTAGACTCCTCCAATTAGACTCCTCTGATATCACCTCGTTATAGGTTTTGAGATCATCACCGTGAACCCCATTTCCTACAAGGAACATTTTCTCTACTTCCTCTGAAATAGTACCTAAGTACCTCTCAGGGGGATGATAAATTCTTTTCGATCTACGAGGTGGAGGAGGTAGTGACTGGATTGGCTTAACCTGATTTGGTTCCATTTGGTCCTTAGCTCGTTGCTCTTGTGACACTTTCTCTTCGAGCTTAATCTACTATCCAATGCCGCTATATTGAATAAACTATTTTTCAGGAAAGATGGCATGTCGACTCATAATCACATTATGATCTTCTGGAATGTAGAAATAATATCCTAATGACTCTTTAGGATATCCTATGAATCAAGCTCTAAAGGACCTAAAGTCTAACTTGTCCGCTTGTTGTCTTTTGACATGAGCCGGACAATCCCAAATTCTGAGATGACTCAGACTTGGTTTCTTACCATGCCATATCTCATACGGTGTGGTAGGAATGATTTTAGAAGGAACCCTATTCAGTAAGTATATTGTAGTTAACAAACAGTATCCCCAAAGAAAATTAGGAAGGTCTATGAAGCTCATCATGGATCGGACCATATCTAATAGGATCCGGTTCCTCCATTCTGAAACCTTATTGAGTTGAGGTATTTCTGGTGGAGTCCATTGAGAGACTATGCCATTTTTTTGAGATAGTCCAAAAATTTCTGACTAAGGTATTCACCTCCTCGATCTGATCGAAGAACCTTAATGGATTTTTCCAATTTGCTTTTCTACTTCATGTCTGAATTCTTTGAACTTTTCAAATGCTTCAGACTTGTGTCTCATAAGATACACATACCCATACCTAGATAAATCATCGGATAAAGGTTATGAAGTAGACTAAGTTGCCTCTAGTCGGCACATCAAATGGGCCGCACACATCAGTATGTACTAGGGCAAGAAGATCCTGTGGCCCTTTCCCCATGTCCTACAAAAGGGAGCTTAGTCATTTTGCCATGAACATAGGATTCACAAATTGGATATGACTCGAAAGTCAATGGACTCAATAGCCCAATTTTCTTCAATTTGTTAACCCTATCTTCTGCTATATGACCTAATCTTAGGTGCCATAGATACCTATCATTTGGACTATCCCTAGGTCATTTTGATTTTATGGCATTCACATTTTGCTCGAAAGTTAAAAATAGATACATCAACATGTAACTGATAAAGACCGTTAATAAGAAAACCACTTGTAATTTTATTTCTTTCATAAAGAATGTTACAATGGTCCTTAAGAAAACTAATTACATAGCCTTCTAATGCAAGGCAAGAAATAGAAATCAAATTCCTGCTTGCTGCAGGCACATAATAACAGTCTTTTAATACTAAGTCTAAACCAGATGGTAGTCGAAGAGGGTATGTTTCCATGGCCATGGCAGCAACTCTTGCTCCATTTTCGATGCATAGGATCATCTCACCATCCCTCAGCCTCCTGCTATCCTCAAGATCCTGCATAGAAGTGCACAAGTGAGCACTAGAACCAGAGTCAAGCACCCAACTGGATGCAGAAGAAACCATAAGGTTAGACTCAATAACGAGCATACCTCCAGAAGGACCTGCCTCCTTCTTCTTTAGGGTGGCCAGGTAAGTAGGGCAGTTTCCACTTCAATGGCCATCATTGTTGCAATGGAAATACTTTCCTTTGTCAGCGGCCTTCTTCTTCAGCTCTACCTTTTTCTTCTTTCCTCCTTCCATCTTCTGCTTTTTCACAGACTTCTTCTTCTTTCCAAAAGACTTTCTCTTGGAAAGAAGTCCGTTCCATAGCAAGTACTGAGCCTTTAGAACCTTTCATGGAAAGCTCAGTGGTAACCAGCATGTTCATAAGTTCGGCCAAGGAATTTTGAAGTTTATGCATATGGTAGTTCATGATGAACTGCCCATACGCATCAGTCAAGGATTGCAGAATTATATCATTCTGCAGATCCAAGTCCAACCTCACTCCGAGCTTCTCAAGCTCTTCCAATGTCCTTGATCATCATCAGATAATGATCTTGGACTGACTGCCCATCACATGCATCTTAGCCTTGAACAGTCATTTAGTGACTTGATACTTGGCTGCGCGACTCTGTTCACCAAACATCTCCTATAGGTGAGCCAACATTTGACGAGCAGTTCTGATATCTTCATGTTGGCATGCTGAAGTTCATCAGACATTCGAGCCCAACATGTAGTATCTGGCCTTATTATCTTCATCTATCCACTTATCCAGAGATGCTCTCTACTCAGCGGATGGACGAGCTGGTAAGGTGGGAGGGTCCTGGTCCAATACATGAGTTAACTTCTCAGAACCCAAAATAATTTTGAAAGTTTTGAAAGCCAATCCTTGTAATTTGGTCCGATCAAGTCTATGGGTGTCCAGGATTCATGCTAGTGGGTTGGATGCAGACATTTTTCTATAGAGAGTCAAAATTTCTAGTTAGATATTATAATTAAGACTTAACCAATTTATTTAGAAATTTTATTTTTAAATAAATTAGCTCCCACTATTTTCTTGGATCCCTACACTTCCTCTGTAGAGATGCGAAAATCTTCATAATTACTGATTTCTAGTGGATGGTGCAGTCCCACCAACTTACTCATCACCTCACCTATAAGTAATTGGTGATGGGTTAGTCAATGAGTGAACAACTCTTGTTCAATGATTTTTCAATCATGATGCACCCAATCTTGGTCTCTAATTCATGAATCTCACCATGTTCAAAATATTGATCCACTCCTTAGTTAAGTCAGACCCACCATTTGCACAGATTGGATTTCTAATTAAGTCTCTCCCCGTATCCAAAATATTGAGCTCAATTCATCCTCCAGCCTGTAGCATCCAATGCCTAATAGATATAGTTACATCTTTTCGATGCAACTGAGCCACTGTAACCAACCGAGAATAATCAACTCCAGGAAGGGCCCGCACATCTACAATGGTGGAAGATCTTAGACTTAATCTTTTCTTAGGAAGATTTGATTTAGGTCTCATTAAACTAGACTTGACATAGTCATAACCATTATGACTAACCTAGTGGCATGGGTTAGCTCGGATTATTGACCACCTCAGATCAGAACTGAGTCAACAAACATGGCCAGGTAAGTGAGATCGATGGAAGGGATATGCCATTAACTCGATAAGAATGCATTCGAGTCGAGTAGCTTCCAATTAAAAATCAGTCGATCGTATCTGCCAAACTTACCTTAGACACCAAATTGTTGAGCCAGAACCAATCGGATTAGCCTACAATCCAGACTCTAACCACTGAGCCTAATTAGGTCTTAGCTTGATCGATCACTCACGTGACTCGATCTTGACCCAGACTTAATCCTATTAGGCTGGTCAATTTAAGCATTGTTGATCCCATCTAACCAACTCTTGATTCGATTTGATCAACCGCTAGACCTAATTGAGCTACCCAAGCCCGAACCCAATTTTATGAACATGTCTTAGATCTAAAAATTCTCAATTTTAGACCTAATATGTTTCATAATCTTAATTCTTAATTAAGTTTAGGGTTCATAAACAAAACATGCAAATAAGATCCTAGGATTTTCAGGATCTAGGGTTTTGCAGAAAGTAAGTTTTCAATTTTTGATTAAGGACGAACGCGCAGCACCCCTACACATCATAAGAACACCCCATCAAATGGGAGGAGAGGGTCTTTAAACCCTACTTTGTTCTTATGACCGGACGGCCAAGGGGAATGCCTTAATCAGAAATATAACTAATCTACAAAAACTAATTAGATCTAAGCATATATCTCATATAAAAAAATTGATCTAATTAAAGTATGTTTTGCATACATCATATCATGCATGTTTTTCAAATCTAAATTATCTCATAATCATCTAAAAAATTAAATTTAAATTTGATCTTATCAAATAAAATTTAATCTAGACCCTATCGTAGAACTATTCTACAACTATTCTAAATATGCAACTATCATATCTCATATGAATAAATTAAATTTAATTTATTTTTTATTTTTAAATCTAATTATAATATTTATGAGATTAGAAAATAGTAAATAAATAAATTAAAAATTATATTTAATTAAATAAAAATTATGATTATACTAGACTACATAGAACAATTCTATTCCTAGTCTAGTCATGTATCTCATACATTTTAGATCTAGATTAATTAATTTTAATTTTATAATTTTTTTATTTTAGATCTAATTATATATCATGTGATATCTAAAATTACTAATTTATCAGATTAAATTAGATCAAAATAAATTTTATAAGAACCTGGCTCTGATACCAGTTGAAGAAAAATCCTAATTTCTCGGATCAGGTTCGTTCAGATCTGATTGGATTGAGAGACATATTTCAAAAATTTTCTCTTAGATCCTAATCAAATCTGACATCTTTTAGATCTAATTTTATAATTTGATAAATAAGAAAATTAATCTAAATTAGTTTTACCTTGATATGGGTAATCCGATTATCCATTGATGATTTTACTGATTTTCTGAGGTTCTGGATCTAGCCACGCAAGCACCTGGCCTCTACCAGTATCCACTTAAGCTAGATCTAGAGTTCCTTTTCTTCTCTTTCTTTTCTCCAAAAATTAGATCTTGATCTAATTTGGAGGATCTTTGAAACTCCTTTCGAAGATCAGCAGTGGTCTCTGCAGCGGTGCTGCCTTCTTCCTTTCTCATCAGCCTTTTCTTGCCTGAATCGCACTAATCTAAAGGCCCAACTTCCTTGGGCATGAAGAGGAGAGAGAGGATTAGAAAGGTGGCATTGAGAAGAGAGAGTGGTAGCCTTGGGGCATGGCTAGCAGAAAAGCTCTATGAAAGTTGGGTGTAGATAGGTCTTTATATAGATCCTGCTGTTCCATGCAGTGCCACATCACCCCAGCCAATCATGTTGCTTTGTTCAATTAGATCTAAATCTGATTGGTGGGATGACATCACCTGATCCAATCAGATGAGTGACCCATAGATTCATCCTAAGGTGGCGCCAAAGACTGGTCAAAGTCTCTAGGTGAGTGTCACCTAGTTTGAATCCAAGAAGCAACCTGGAGTCCCATCCGTATGGGACTCCAGGCATCCCTATCCATGGGCGTACGCCTAGGATGGCATGCACCCCCTTCTTTCCAATTTTTAGAGAGGGGAGAAGCCTCTATCAGCTCTCCAATAAGTGCATGATATATGGGCAGATGTCCAAGGGTCAAAGGTCAACGTTTGACCAAAGTCAAAGACAAGAATTAGCAAGTGATGAAAAATGGCAGGTGTTCTCTTAAATTTATCTTATAAATTAAGACAACCCTTTTTTGATCTGGACAAGCTTCAGTCAGACCAGGTAAAGGTATCTGAGTGAGCACAAACATATTTGGCTCAGTTGAGAGAACTTTTGATGATAGAAAAAGGAGAATGTTAGGCTCAATCATGTGCTAGCATGATTTCCTTGAACCTAATTGAATCTAATTCAAATCAATTGAACTGGGTTAGTCCAATTGATGATATCCAGATTCAAACCCTTATTTGTGTGACCCAGTTAGGTTCAGTTCTATATGGTAATGGGATATATCATGATCTTCATCATCGACATCATCGAAACCCCTTTCGATGGATCAGAACTCTTCTGATTTAGACAACTAGAATGATCGATCATCTAAATCATTCTAATTGCTTCCAAAATCCACCAGTGACACCTAGCAGTATATGGTGGCAACCCATCAAAACTAAACATGAACCTCTTGGTGCAGCTACTTGTGTGATTAAGTTCTTCTATCTTGAGCTCCGATTAGATTAGGGTTAAGGTGAACTCTTAAACCCTAATTTCTATCATATGATTTAATCATTCGATTCAAGTCCGATGTGAAAACCTTAATAGAAACTCTTTCTATTATTTCACACTCTACCATGGCCATGGGCTTATGGACTTGATTCTCATGATCATCATAGGGCTGCTCCTCATCCACCGAGGTAGATAGATTCCATCTTGGTGCAATCCAATTCCTATAATGAACATGCTATAGCCAACATACACCTCAGGGTTCCGAATGGCTAGGAGACTGAGTCATGATGTAGTCAAACTATAACACCCTCAAGGTGAACTACCGATGCACCTCAGGTCAAAGAACCAGACACACCACTGTAGCTTTCGAGTCAGTCATCGACGAGAAGGTAGACTTTCTTATGACTACTCGAGGTGGTCACACTCAGTGCCCTCGTTCTTAATGAGTACCTATACTCTCGCTCCGATGTCTCCACACCATAGACTCAAGACTCATCTACTATAAAGAAGCGATTGTACACTAATCTTTCAAATCAATCACCATCCTCATGATGATCCTACAGTCAGGAGCATTTTATGAGTTAATAATGAAAATTCTTATCTTAAATTTTTAACTCTTGAAAATAAGAATTATCATTACCATTAACTTAAGGGATGTATCACAGACACTAAATACACATATGTGATAGAAAATAATCCATTTTATTATTTATAGTCAAAATTATAATTTTGCCCCTAGAAGTGTATTACAAGTGTCAGCCAATTCTGACTTCTTGGGCACACATATCTAATACTAAGTACATAGACTGAGATAACTCAAGCATCCTTTTAGATCTATCGCTATAGATCTTCATCCCTAGAATGTAAGATACTTCACCCAAGTCCTTCATGGAGAACTGAGATGACAACCAAATTTTTTATTTCCTGTAGTGCAAAGATGTCATTCCCGATTAAGAGAATGTCATCAATGTACAAGACAAGAAATACCACTGCTGGATCATTTGCCCATTTATAAATGTAGGGCTCTTCTTCATTTTTAATGAAGCCATGCGTTTTAATCACCTTATCAAAATGCATGTTTCAACTCTGAGATGCCTACTTCAATCCATTAATGGATCTCTGAAGCTTGCACACCTTGGATTCATCTATGGATGTGAACCCCTCAGGTTGAGTTATATACACCTCTATGGTCTGCTCTCCATTTAGAAAAGCTATCTTCACTTCCATCTGCCAAATCTTATAGTCCAGATGGGCAGCAATCACAAGCATTATCCAAATAAATTGAGCATTGCTAAAGGGGAGAACATCTCGTTATAGTTAATATCATAATGTTGATGATACCCCTTGGCAACCAGATGGACTTTATAGATCTCCATCATTCCATCTGTGCCCCTCTTTCTTTTGAAGACCTACTTACACCCAATAGATTTAACCCCTTCAGGTGGGTCAACCAATGTCCACACATTATTGACCTTCATGGACTCCATTTTGGACTTCATGGCCTCGAGCCATTTCATGAAATTAGATCTCTACATTGCATCCATATAGATGATTGGATCCTCATCATTCTCATCGAGTTCGATGGGATCACCATCTTAGATCAAGAAACTACAGTATCTGTTCGGCTGATGTGGTACTCTAGCAAATCATCTTAATGGTGCAGATACATTAGGCTCCGAATCTGATCTAATCAAATCCGACTCAGTTTAGCTATAGGTGTCGGTCTTTCTACCTGCTGAACTTCATCAAGTTTAATCTTAAAGGCAACAGTTCCTTCACCAAGGAACTCTTTTTCTAAAATTATTGCCTTAAGACCTCTTTAGCATAGTAGAAATAGTAATCCTTACTTTCTTTGGGATACTTTATAAACACACATTTATTAGATCGGGGTCCAAGCTTATTTATATACAAATGTTTGACATAGGTCGGACATTCCTAAACCCCTAGGTGAGAGAGTGTAGGCCTACACCCAGTTCATATCTCATATGGAGTCTTTGCGATAAATTTACTCGATACATTGCTCAATATATAACATGCAGTCTCAAGAGCATAATCCTAAAATGAAACAGGCAGACTAGCAAACCCCATCATCGATTGAACCATATCTAACAAGGTCTAATTTCTCCTTTTCGATACACCATTATGCTATGGTGTTTCTAGAGAAGTCCACTATGAGAAAATCCTATTCTCTCCTAGATATGTCAAGAACTCACTGGATAGATATTCACCTCCTCGATCCAATTGAAGAGTTTTAATACTTTTTTTTAGTTTATTTTTCTACTTTACTTTGGAATCTTTTGAATATTTTAAATGAATCCAACTTATGTTTCATCAAATAGACATATCCAGACCTAGATAGATCTTCTGTGAAAGTGATGAAGTAGAAATATCCACCTCTGGCATCTATGCTCATTGGTCCACATACATCGGTATGCACAAGACCTAAGAGCTCTGTGACTCTCTCATCTTTTCCAGTAAAAGATGACTTAGTCATTTTTTCAAGAAGATAAAACTCACAGGTTGGAAGTGATTCACAATCACTAACTTAGAGGATTCTCTCTTGGGTCAACATATTTATCCTTTTCTTATTTATATGACCTAGCCTACAGTGCCATAAGTAGATATCAGAGATATTATCTAATCTAGGATATTTTCTAGAAGTGTATATTATACTCACAAGCTGTGATAAAATATAAATACTATTTTTTTGTTATCCTTGCATTATTGTAACATCATTCATAATGATATCACAATAATCTTCCTTTATAAATAAATGATAATCATCTTTGGCCAGAAGTCTAACAGAGATTATATTCATAAGATAGGAAGGATAATATTGACATTCATTTAAAGAAACAATATTAGTATTGAAAATAAGTTGAACTATTTCCATAGCTAGAACTAGAACAGACCTTCCATCTCTAACATTCAGGAATCGCTCATTATTTTTAAATCTTCTGCTAAGTCCTTACAACATATTGCAAATATGGACTGGACTTTCGGTATCTAATACCCAAGTAGAAGTATCATAAATAAAAAAATTATAAGATGTTATCATATAACATCCTTGATCAATAACTACTTGCTCATCTCTCTTATTCAGCCTATTGGGATCATGGGAATCAAGATACCGAGGATAGTTCTTCTTTCAATACTACTACTTCTTATAGTGGAAGCATTCTACCTGATCTAGATTATTCTTGGATCTTATATTTAAATTGGGCATAGAGGCCCTAGCACGAACCACTTCGTGCTGTTGAACAACATTCAACTTTCGATACTTATTATCGAAGTTGGGTCCTATAAGTTTATCACTGTCTAGCAGTGAATGGAGCAACTGTGGTTTACGTCTAACTGCATAAAAAAGAACCAAAAGTCTAATTAGTAATTGATTTATTAAATCTAAAGATTTGGACTTTAATCAAAAGGTTCTTCCACTATTTTATTCAAACTAGTAGCCTCTAGCTCTAATTCGAGAAATTATCCTAATTTCTTAGTGGATACTAGAATCCACATAAACTGCATACAAGCCCAACTATGGTTGGTCAACTCATGTACATCTAAGGATAGGTTCATAACTAATTATTTTTTTAAATAATTTTTAGTCATTTAATTTTGTCCCAAGTATCTTTTCAGTAGACTAGGGCCTCTATCGAAAGACCCAGTTAAGTCCGACCATTAACATGATCATACTTGGTCCATCTAACTAATGAATGATTAAGTCCAACTATGGTTGGTCAACCTAATCACTATTTAGAAAGGCGTGGTTAAGAAATCATATTATGAATGATAATTTCATTCGCAGATAAGCACTAGGCCTATGGGCCTCCAATGATTATCTAACTAATGGATCCATTATCATCCACTTAATGGAAGGCTATGATCCAGTTATCACCATAACTATTTCATTTGAATGACCTAATATTTTTAGAGTATTTTAATTTTAGAAAGAGAGAAAGTCAGATGAACCAACTTGTCATAATCCTCCCACTGGCTTCACCAAGTCAGCTTAAGGAAGATCATTAATAGGCTGGTCTAGGAGCACCTAAATCAATCACACTAATTTACCTAACTGACATGGATCAGCTCGAATAGTCAAATGATCTGACTAAAACATAATTTCACCAAGAGGTCAGATAAGTTCAATCAGTGGGAGAGTCTGCTAAAGCTTGCCTTAGACACCATCAGAAATGGCCAAGTAAGTGGGCTGCCAATTAAAGACTATTGGTCTAATTTACCTTAGACACCAACTGGTTTAATTAGTCTTGATTAGATCAATCTAACAATTCATTCTAAACCGCATAGCCAAGAATCAAGTCCATCTTGGGTCTCGTTAAAGACATGGACTTGATCAACTATAACTATTGTAATTGATCTAGAGAATCCTTAACCTAATCTAAGATAATAATTGATTAGATTTAGTCAATTCTCTAATTAAGTCTATTCTTTAATCTAACCTTAGGTCTAATACAATTAATGGACCTAATCTCCACTAACCCATTTAATCCAATATGTTATGATTTGTGTCTTAGGATCTTTAATTCACAATCCTAGATCCTAATCAAACAACTTCTTAATTATTAATTAAGTTTTGGGCTGAGGATTGAAGTTTGATTTTTTAAAAATAATATTTATGTTTGTAAAATATTTTTATAATATGATTCTACCAACCAAGATGCATATTTGATTCATAATCAATATGCAAGTAAGATAAGAATGAAACTACTTTAGATTTAATCTAAACAGGTTCATGTAATTGAAATAGTTTCAACTTCAATCAATCATAAATTATCTTAGATCAAATCTAATATATTTATGATGATTAAAATTAAATTAAAATATTTTTAATTAGATCATAAATTTTTTTAGAACTAATTTAAAATTTTATGATTAATATTTTAGATCAGCACATACTAAAACAACCTCTCCACTATAAGGGATAAATCTTACAGCAGGACAACCTTATAATCAGTCGGTACAATTTAAAACTTTTATTTTTAGATCTAAAACTCTTTTAAATCTAATAAATCATAAATAAGATTAGATCATATCTAATAAATTTATAATAAAAAATAGATTTATATGAACTAGGACAATCTCTCTACTGTAAGGGGTAAATCTTATAGCAGGACAACCTTATAATATGTTCGTCTGATCATGAATTTTAATTTTAAATTTAATAATTAGATTATAAATTAAATTTAATCTAAAAAATAATCTAAACATGCATATATAATCATGTAATAATCAACCTAGACTCTGATATCAATTGAAGGAACTAGATCTAGAATTTTAGGACTAGATCTTAAAACTTTTTAAGATCAGACAGCGAAAGACTAAATTAAATTAAAATTTATTTATAAAAAATAAAGAACTCCTAGATCTAAGATTTTATTACATGATTATAGTATAAGAATAGATCAAAAATTAAAATATAAGAAAGAAAAATCATGTTGATCATATCAACATGCATCAATACTATATCTAATATAGGTATGTAACAATAGATCAGATCTATATTACCTATGTAAGTTAGACATTCTAACTTATTGATTTAGACTTAAGGATGATGCTTTGAGCCAGACACACGTCCGACCTCTAAGAGATATCCATAAGAGCCCACAAACCTTGATCAAAAGTCCTATGCAGAAAATCAGCATAGTATGCTAGTATTGTTCTAATCCTTCTTCCACAGTCGATCTAGTATTTTCTTCTTCTAAATTTAGACTTCTTCAAAGAATAGAAAGAAGAGGAGAGATTTCAAATCTGAGACACTCTTAAAACAATCTCAAAAGGAGGAGGAGAAGAGAAGAGCAAAGCAATACTAGAAGAAGACCCTCTTCTTCTTTTCTGTTCTCTCACCTAGACACCTAGATTGGTGTCTATGAAAATCCCATGCCCAAGAGATCTCTCATCCGGGTATTCACATGCCCAAAAGCCTTATCTAAGTTCTAGATCTCCAAAAATCAGCCCAAAATTCTAAAGGAAAATCCTGATTTCCCAGGATTAGGTTCATTCAGATCTGATTGGATCGAGAGGCATATTTTAAAAATTTTCTCTTAGATCCTAATCAGATCTGACATTTTTCAGATCTTAGTTATGATTAAGTAATCAAGAAAATTAAATTAAATCAAAATTAATTTTATCTTGATTCTGGGTAACCTGATTATTCGTTGATGATTGTGCTGAAGCCCTGAGGTTCTGGATCTAGCCACGCAAGCGCCTGGTCTCTACCGATATCCACTTGGGCTAGATCTAAAGATCTTCTCCTTCTTTATCACATCTCCAAAAATTAGATCTGGATCTAATTTAGAAGATCTTCAAAACTTCTTTCAAAGATCTACTGTCGTCTCTGCAGCAGTGCCGCCTTCTTCCTTTCTCGTCAGCTTTTTCTTACCTGAATCGCACTAATCTGAAGGCCCAACTTCCTTGAATGTGGAGAGGAGAGAGAGGATCAGAAAGGTGGCATGGAGGAGGGAGAGGAGTAGCCTTGGGGTATGGCTAAAAGAAACTCTTGAAAAAGTGGGCGCAGATAGGTCTTTATATAGACCCTGCTGTGCCATGCAGTGCCACATCTCCCCGGCCAATCACGTTGCTTCATTCAATCAGATCTAAATCTGATTGACGGAATGACATCACCTGATCCAATCAGATGAGAGATCCAAAGATTCATCCTAAGGTGGTGCCTAAGATTGCTCAAAGTCTATAGCTGAGGGTCACCTAGTTTGAATCCAAGAAGCAACCTAGAGTCCCATCCGTATGGAACTCCAGACGTCCCTATCCATAGGCACACGCCATCCAAGGCATGTGCCCCCTTCTTTCTAAAATCTAGTAAGGAGACAATCCCATATCTGCTCTCCAATAAGTGTATGATACATGGACAGATGTCCAAGGATCAAAGGTCAATGTTTGACCAAAGTCAAAGGACAAGAATTAGCAGGTGATGAAAAATGGCAGGTGTTGTCTTAAATTTATCTCATAAATTAAGACAACCCTTTTATGACCTGGACAAGCTCCAGTCAGATCAGGTGAAGGTACCTGAGTGAGCACAAACTCATTTAGCTCAGTCGAGATAACTTTTAATAATAGAAAAAGGAGAATATTAGGTTCAATCGTGTGCTACCATAATTTCCTTGAACCTAATTGAATCCAATTCAAATCAATTGAACTAGGTTAGTCTAATTGATGATACCCAGATCCAAATCCTTATCGTGTGACCCAAATAGGTTCAGTTCTATATGATAATGGGATATGTAGTGATCTCCATCATCAACATCATCAAAACTCCTTTCGATGGATCAGAACTCTTTTGATTCAGACAACTAAAATGATCAATCATCTAAATCATTCTAATTGCTCCCAAAATCTACTAGTGACACCTAGTAGTATATGATGGCAACCCATCAAAACTAAAAACGAACCTCTTGGTGCAGCTACTTATGTGATTAAGTTCTTTTATCTTGAGCCCCAATCAGATTAGGGTTAAGGTGAACTCGTCAAACCCTAATTTCTATCATATGATTTAATCATTCGATTCAAGTCCGATGTAAAAATCTTAATAGAAACTCTTTCTATTATTTCACTCTCTGCCATGGCCATGGGCTTATGGACTTGATTCTCATGATCATCATAGGGCTGCTCCTCATCCACCGAGGTAGATAGATTCCATCTTGGTGCAATCCAATTCCTACAATGAACATGCTATAGCCAACATACACCTCAGGATTTCGAATGGCTAGGAGATCGAGTCATGGTGTAGTCAAACTATAACACCCTCAAGGTGAACTGCCGATGCACCTCAGGTCAAAGAACCAGACACACCACTATAGCTTCGAGTCAGTCATCGATGAGAAGGTAGACTTCCTTATGACTACTCGAGGTGGTCACGCTCAGTGCCCTCATTCTCTAACGAGTATCTGTACTCTCACTCTAATGTCTCTACACCATAGACTCAAGACTCATCTACTATAAAGAAGCGATTGTACACCTAACCTTTTGGATCAATCACCATCCTCATGATGATCCTATGGTCAGGAGCATTTTATGAGTTAATAATGAAAATTCTTGTCTTAAATTTTCAACTCTTGAAAATATGAATTATCATTACCATTAACTCAAAGGATGTATCACAGACACTAAATACACATATGTGATAGAAAATAACCCATTTTATTATTTATAGTCAAAATTATAATTTTGCCCCTAGAAGTGTATTACAAGTGTCAGCCAATTCTGGCTTCTAGGGCACACATATCTAACAAACTTTCACTTGACCTAAAGCCAATTGGCTACAAATCTAAGTCCCATCTTCTCAAGGTGGGCTTCGATCTTCTGCTGGCCCAACGGCTTTGTAAGTGGGTCCGCCGCATTGTCTGCGGAGTCGACTCTCTTGACCTCGACGTAACCCTTCTCGAGGTAATCGTGGATGAGGTGGTATCGCCGCTCGATGTGCTTGAATTTTTGGTGAGACCTCGGCTCCTTAGCAAGGGCTATGGCGCCATTATTATCGCAGTATAGAGGAATGGCATCTGATGGCATCACTCCGATCTCTGCGGCAAACTTCTTATACCAGAATGCCTCCTTTGCAGCTTCTGATGCAGCGATATATTCTGCTTCCATGGTGGAATCTGCTATCACTGTCTGCTTGGAACTTTTTCAACTGATAGCTCCACCATTGCACACAAACAGACTCCCAGATGTCGACTTTCGATCATCTATATCGGACATAAAGTCCGAGTCTGTATACCCCTGGACTTGGAGTTCTCCATTACCAAAGACCAGTAACATATCCTTAGTTCTTCTTAAGTACTTAAGGATACATTTCATAGAAGTCCAGTGTTCTTCACCTGGATTTCGACTGATATCTGCTCGTGACACTCACGACATGGGCTATATCAGGTCGTGTACATAACATGGCATACATGAGGCTCCCTATTGTTGAAGCATAAGGGATCTTGCTCATGCATTCTATTTCCTCAGGTGTGCTAGGGCACATCTTCTTGGAAAGATGAATGCCATGTCTGAAGGGTACTAAACCCCTCTTAGAGTTTTCCATACTAAACCTCTTTAGTACTTTCTCTATGTACATCTTCTGTGAAAGTCCTAGCATCCTATTCGGTCTATCTCTATAGACCTTAATTCCTAGAATAAAGGATGCTTCTCCTAGGTCTTTCATGGAGAATTCTTTAGATAACCATATTTTAACTGTGGTCAACATGGGAATATCATTTCCAATAAGGAGGATGTCATCCACGTACAATACGAGGAAGACAACAGCGCTCCCACTGACCTTTTTGAAGACACATGGCTCCTCCTCATTTTTGATGAAACCAAATATTTTGATCACATCATTAAAATGAGTGTTCCAGCTCCGAGATGCTTGCTTAAGTCCATATATGGACCTTTGCAGCTTGCAAACCTTTTGATCATCATCACTGGATGTGAAACCTAGCGGCTGTTCCATATAGATATCTTCCTCAAGATATCCATTTAGAAATGTTGTTTTCACGTCCATTTGCCATATTTCATAATCGAAATAGGCTGCAACAGCAAGCAATGTGCGGATGGATTTTAGCATAGCTACTGGACGAAAAGGTATCCTGATAGTCAATGCCTTCGCGTTGACTATAACCTTTTGCCACTAATCTAGCCTTGAATGTCTCCACATTTCCATCTGCACCAATCTTTCTCTTGAAGATCCATTTACACCCAATAGGTACTATACCTTCTGGTGGATCTACCAAGGTCCAGACTTGGTTTGAGTGCATCGAGTCAATTTCTGACTTCATTGCCTCTAACCATTTCTCGGAGTCGATATCTGATATCGCCTCGTTATAGGTTTTGGGATCATCACCATGAACCCCATTACCTATGAGGAACATTTTCTCTACATCCTCTGAAATAGTACCTAAGTACCTCTCAGGGGGATGGAAAATCCTTTCCGATCTACGAGGTGGAGGAGGTAGTGTATGGATTGGCTCAACCTGATTTGGTTCCATTTGGTCCTTAGCTCGTTGCTCTTGTGAGACTTTCTCATCGAGCTTGATCTGCTTTCCAATGCCGCTATCTTGAATAAACTATTTTTCAAGAAAGATGGCATGTCGACTCACAATCACATTGTGATCTTCTGGAATGTAGAAATAATATCCTAATGACTCTTTAGGATATCCTATGAATCGAGCTCTAAAGGACCTAAAGTCTAACTTGTCCGCTTGTTGTCTTTTGACATGAGCCGGACAACCCCAAATTCTGAGATGACTCAGACTTGGTTTCTTACCATGCCATATCTCATACGGTGTGGTAGGAACGGTTTTAGAAGGAACCCTATTCAGTAAGTATATTGCAGTTAACAAACAGTATCCCCAAAGAAAATCAGGAAGGTCTGTGAAGCTCATCATGGATCGGAACCATATCTAATAGGGTCCGATTTCCTCCATTCTGAAACCCCGTTGAGTTGAGGTGTTCCTGGTGGAGTCCATTGAGAGACTATGCCATTTTTCTTGAGATAGTTCAGGAATTTTCGACTAAGGTATTCACCTCCTCGATCTGATCGAAGAACCTTAATGGATTTTTCAGTTTGCTTTTCTACTTCATGTCTGAATTCTTTGAACTTTTCAAAAGCTTCAGACTTGTGTCTCATAAGATACACATACCCATACCTAGATAAATCATCGGTAAAGGTTATGAAGTAGACAAACTTGCCTCTAGCCGGCACATCAAATGGGCCGCACACATCAGTATGTACTAGGGCAAGAAGATCCATGGCCCTTTCCCCATGTCCTACAAAAGGGAGTTTAGTCATTTTGCCATGAAGATAGGATTCACAAATTGGATATGACTCAAAAGTCAATGGACTCAATAGCCCAATTTTCTCCAATTTGTTAACCCTATCTTCTGCTATATGACCTAATCTTAGGTGCCATAGATACCTATCATTTGGACTATCCCTAGGTCATTTTGATTTTATGGCATTCACATTTTGCTCAATAGTTAAAAATAGATACATCAATATGTAACTGATAAAGATCGTTAATAAGAAAACCATTTGCAATTTTATTTCTTTCATAAAGAATGTTACAATGGTCCTTAAGAAAACTAATTACATAGCCTTCTAATGCAAGGCAAGAAATAGAAATCAAATTTCTGCTTGCTGCAGGCACATAATAACAGTCTTTTAATACTAAGTCTAAACCAGATGGTAGTCGAAGAGGATATGTTCCCATGGCCACGGCAGCAACTCTTGCTCCATTTTTTCGATGCATAGGATCATCTCACCATCCCTCAGCCTCCTGCTATCCTCAAGATCCTGCATAGAAGTGCACAAGTGAGCACTAGAACCAAGAGTCAAGCACCCAACTGGATGCAGAAGAAACCATAAGGTTAGACTCAATAACGAGCATACCTCCAGAAGGACCTGCCTTCCTTCTTTAGGGTGGCCAGGTAAGTAGGGCAGTTCCGCTTTCAATGGCCGTCATTGTTGCAATGGAAACACTTTTCTTTGTCAGCGGCCTTCTTCTTCAGCTCTACCTTTTCTTCTTTCCTCCTTCCACCTTCTGCTTTTTCGCAGACTTCTTCTTCTTTCCAAAAGACTTTCTCTTGGAAGAAGTCCATTCCATAGCAAGTACTGAGCCTTTAGAACCTTTCATGGAAAGCTCAGCGGTAACCAGCATGTTCATAAGTTCGGCCAAGGAATTTTGAAGTTTATGCATATGGTAGTTCATGATGAACTGCCCATATGCATCAGTCAAGGATTGCAGAATTATATCATTCTGCAGATCCAAGTCCAACTCACTCCGAGCTTCTCAAGCTCTTCCAAGTCCTTGATCATCATCAGATAATGATCTTGGACTGACTGCCCATCACGCATCTTAGCCTTGAATAAGTCATTTAGTGACTTGATACTTGGCTGCACGACTCTGTTCACCAAACATCTCCTGTAGGTGAGCCAACATTTGGCGAGCAGTCCTGATATCTTCATGTTGGCACTGGAAGTTCATCAGACATCGAGCCCAACATGTAAGTATCTGGCCTTATTATCTTCGTCTATCCACTTATCCAGAGACGCTCTCTGTTCAGCGGATGGATGAGCTGGTAAGGTGGGAGGGTCCTGGTCCAATACATGAGTTAACTTCTCAGAATCCAAAATAATTTTGAAGTTTCTGAGCCAATCCTTATAATTTGGATTCGTCAGAGTCTATGGGTGTCCAGGATTTACGTGCTAAGTGGGTTGGATGCAGACATTTTCCTATAGAGAGTCAAAGTTTCTAGTTAGATATTATAATTAAGACTTAACCAATTTATTTAGAGATTTTATTTTTAAAATAAATTAGCTCCCACTATTTTTTCGGATCTCTACACTCCCTCTGTAGAGATGCAAAAATCTCCATGATTATGATTTCTAGTGGGTGGTGCGGTCCCACCAACTGACTCATCACCTCACCTAACAGTTATTGGTGATGGGTTAGCCAATGAGTGAACAACTCTTGTTCAATGATTCTCTAATCATGGTGCACCCAAACTTGGATCTCTAATTCATGAATCTCACCGTGTCCAAAATATTGATCCACTCCTTAGTTAAGTCAGACCCACCATTTGCATAGATTGGATTCCTAATTGAGTCTCTCACCGTATCCAAAATATTTGAGCCCAATCCATCCTCCTGCCCATAGCATCCAATGCCTAATAGACATGGTTGCATCTTTTCGGTGCAACTGAGCCACTGTAACCAGTCGAGAACAATCAACCCAGGAAGGGCCCGCACATCTACAATGGTGGAAGACCTTAGACTTAATCTTTTCTTAGGAAGATTTGATTTCAGGTCTCATTAAACTAGACTTGACATAGTCATAACAATTATGACTAACCTAGTGGCATGGGTTAGCTCGGATTATTGACCACCTCAGATCAGAACTGAGTCAACAAATATGGCCAGGTAAGTGAGACCGGTGGAAGGGATATGCCATTAACTCGACAAGAATGCATTCGAGTCGAGTAGCTCCCAATTAAAAATCAGTCGATCGTATCTGCCAAACTTACCTTAGACACCAAATTGTTGAGCCAGAACCAATTCGGGTTAGCCTACAATCCAGACTCTAACCACTGAGCCTAATTAGGTCTTAGCTTGATCGATCACTCACGTGACTCGATCTTGACCCAGACTTAATCCTATTAGGCTGGTCAATTTAAGCATTGTTGATCCCATCTAACCAACTCTTGATTCGGTTTGATCAACCGCTTAGACCTAATTGAGCTACCCAAGCCCGAACCCAATTTTATGAATATGTCTTAGATCTAAAAATTCTCAATTTTAGACCTAATTAATATTTCATAATCTTAATTTTTAATTAAGTTTAGGGTTCAAAAATAAAATATGCTAAATAAATCCTAGGGTTTCAGGATCTAGGGATTTTGCAGAAAGTAAGTTTTTAATTTCTGATTAAGGACGAATGCGCAGCACCCCTACACATCATAAGAACACCCCATCGAATGGGAGGAGAGGGTCTTTAAGCCCTACTTTGTTCTTATGACCGGACGGCCAAGGGGAACGCCTTAATCAAAAATATAACTAATCTACAAAAACTAATTAGATCTAATCATATATCTCATATAAAAAAATTAATCTAATTAAAATATGTTTGGCATACATCTCATGTATCATGCATGTATATTTTTCAAATCTAAATTATCTCATAATCATCTAAAAAATTAAATTTAAATTTGATCTCATCAAATAAAATTTAATCTAGACCTATTTGCAGAACTATTCTACAACTAGTCTAAACATGCAACTATCATATCTCATATGAATAAATAAAATTTAATTTATATTTTATTTTTAGATCTGATTATAATATTTATAAGATCAAAAAATAGCAAATAAATAGATTTAAAAATCATATTTAATCAAATAAAAAAATAAAAAATATGATTGTACTAGACTAGACATAGAATAATTCTATTCCTAGTCTAGTTATGTATCTTATACATATTAGATCTAAATTAATTAATTTTAATTTTTTAATTTTTTAATTTTAGATCTAATCATATCTCATGTGATATCTGAAATTACTAATTAATCAGATGAAATCAGATCTAAATAAATTTTATAAGAACCTGGCTTTGATACCGGTTGAAAGAAAATCCTGATTTTTCGGGGTTAGGTTCGTTCAGATCTGATTGGATCGAGAGGCATATTTCAAAATTTTCCTCTTAGATCCTAATCAGATTTGACATTTTTTAGATTTGAGTTATGATTTAGTAATCAAAAAAATTAAATTAAATCAAAATTAATTTTATCTTGATTCTGGGTAATCTGATTATCCATTGATGATCGTGCTGAAGTCCTGAGGTTCTGGATCTAGCCATGCAAGTGCCTGACCTCTATCAGTATCCACTCGAGCTAGATCTAGAGATCTTCTCCTTGTTTAAAAATCAGATCTAGATCTGATTTGGAGGATCTTTGAAACTCCTTTTGAAGATCTACTGTCGTCTCTGCAGCAGTGTTGCCTTCTTCCTTTCTCGTCAGGCTTTTCTTGTCTAAATCGCACTAATCTAAAGGCCGAACATCCTTGGATTTGGAGAGGAGAGAGAGGATTAGAAAGATGGCATGGAGGAGGGAGAGGAGCAATCTTAGGGCGTGGCTAGGAGAAACTTCTGAAAAAGTGGGTACAGACAGGTCTTTATATAGACCCTACTGCGCCATGCAGTGCCACATCACCCGGCCAATCACGTTGCTTCGTTCAATCATATCTAAATCTGATTGGTGAGATGACATCATCTGATCTAATTAGATGAAAGACCCATAGATTCATCCTAAGGTGGTGCCTAAGACTGATTAAAGTCTATAGCTGAGGGTCACCTAGTTGGAATCCAAAAAGCAACCTAGAGTCCCATCCGTATGGGACTCCAGGCATCCCTATCCACGAGCGCACGCCATCCAAGGCGTGTGCCCCCTTCTTTCCAAAATACAGTAAGGGGACAATCCCCTATCTGCTCTCCAATAAGTGCATGACATATGGGCAGATGTTCAAGAGTCAAAGGTCATCGTTTGACTAAAGTCAAAGGACAAGAATTAGCAGATGATGGAAAATGGTCCGTATTGTCTCAAATTTATCTCATAAATTAAGACAACCCTTTTCTGACCTGGACAAGCTCCAGTCAGATCAAGTGAAGGTACCTGAGTGAGCACAAACTCATTTGGCTCAGTCGAGACAACTTTTAATGATAGAAAAAGGAGAATGTTAGGTTCAATCGTGTGCTAGCATGATTTCCTTGAACCTAATTGAATCTAATTCAAATCAATTGAACTGGGTTAGTCCAATTGATGATATCCAGATCCAAACCCTTGTTTGTGTGATCCAGTTAGGTTCAGTTCTATATGATAATGGGATATGTCGTGATCTCCATCATCGACATCATCGAAACTCCTTTCGATGGATCAGAACTCTTCTGATTCGGACAACTAGAATGATCGATCATCTAAATCATTCTAATTGCTCCCAAAATCCACCAGTGACACCTAGCAGTATATGGTGGCAACCCATCAAAACTGAAAATGAACCTCTCGGTGCAGCTACTTATGTGATTAAGTTCTTCTATCTTGAGCTCCGATCAGATTAGGGTTAAGGTGAACTCGTCAAACCCTAATTTCTATCATATGATTTAATCATTCGATTCAAGTCCGATGTGAAAATCTTAATAGAAACTCTTTCTATTATTTCACTCTCTGCCATGGCCATGGGCTTATGGACTTGATTCTCATGATCATCATAGGGCTGCTCCTCATCCACCGAGGTAGATAGATTCCATCTTGGTGCAATCCAATTCCTACAATGAACATGCTATAGCCAACATACACCTCAGGGTTCCAAATGGCTAGGAGACTGAGTCATGGTGTAGTCAAACTATAACACCCTCAAGGTGAACTACCGATGCACCTCAGGTCAAAGAACCAGACACACCACTGCAGCATCGAGTCAGTCATCGACGAGAAGGTAGACTTCCTTATGACTACTCGAGGTGGTCACGCTCAGTGCCCTCGTTCTCTAACGAGTACCTGTACTCTCGCTTCGATGTCTCTACACCGTAGACTCAAGACTCATCTACTATAAAGAAGTGATTGTACACTAACCTTCTGGATCAATCACCATCCTCATGATGATCCTACAGTCAAGAGCATTTTATGAGTTAATAATGAAGATTCTTGTCTTAAATTTTCAATTCTTGAAAATAAGAATTATTATTACCATTAACCCAAGGGATATATCATAGACACTGAATACATATATGTGATAGAAAATAATCTATTTTATTATTTATAGTTAAAATTATAATTTTATCCCTAGAAGTGTATTACAAGTGTCAGTCAATTCTGGCTTCTAGGGCATACATATCTAACAAATTCATCCTATATAATGAGATATGGAGGACTCCTTTTTGGGTCAAATTCTTAGACTAGGAGAGAATAAATATGGCAACTAGTTAGGTGTCCAAAACTTGGGCGCCCCCTCCATTATTTAGGCATGGACCACCTTGAATTGTTGCACAAAAAGTCTTCTCTTTCCACCAAAAATTTTAGAGAAAATCTAAAAGTGTGGGCAGTATAGGAAAGGAGGAATTTTGCTTTCTCAAAACTCTATCTTATAGAATTTGAAAAAAAAACAACTTACCTTCTTTGATTTGGCATGCATAAGAAAGCTGGGCATGAGAGTTTTGTCACACAAAACTCTAAGAAGGAAGAGAGAAGGGCGTTAGGGGATAGATGGCGCAAGGATGGAATCCTAGTCCTACTAGGATTCCATATATAACTTGGTCAAATATGATTTCTCAAACCAAATCAAATCACAAGTAACTCAACCCAATTAAATTAGATCCTAATCCAATTAAGAATTTAATTAAATTAGATTAAATTTAATTTAATTTTGATCTAATTTTTTAATCAAATTAGAAAATTGAGTTGACCCAAATTCTAGTTGAACTAGGACTAGTTCTTCATTGCACTTGGCTTATCCAATAAACTAATTGAACTTGATCCAATCAAGTCCAAATCAAATTTAATTAAATTATATTTAATTAGACTTAGTTTCAGTCCTCTGGTTTAATCAAATTATGTCAATTAGTAATCAAATTGCTAATCGATCCTCCTGCAATATTTGCTCTAGGTTAAACATCAATCATATTGATAATTTAACCTTAGAATGATTCTCAATCGTTGATCAACCATCTGATCAGATCATGAACTCTAATATATGTGATCTCATAGGTTTGAATCTAAGTCGATAGTATAGACATAAATTTTTATACCAGTCCAAGTGACCATCTAGCAATGGTATCCGACAGTCGGATAGGTGGAATGTATAGAACAAACATCCTTAGTGAAGGAAAAATCCTATTTTTCACCGTAGGATCGTGCAGATCTAATCAGATCTATGATGAATTTTTCTAAAAATTCTTAAATAATCTAATCTGATCTAAGAGTTCTCAGGTCTAATCATGGTGATCCAATATTAAAAATTAAAGTAAAAATTAAATCAAATTTAATATCATGCCTTGTTTGGGTAATCTAATTATCCTGCAATGATCCTGATGTTTTCTTAGGTTCTAGAAGGAGCCATGCATGCACCTAGCCTCTACTAGTATCCATTTAGGAAGGATCTAGATGACATCTCCTCATAAATCTTTTCTCCAAAGATCAGATCTGAATCTGATCTGAAAGTCCTTCAAAAAAATTTTGAAGGCAGTATGTCCGTCTCACAAATATCGTCACATAAATGCTGAACTCTTCATAAATTTAATTGGATCTTCTTCTCAGATTTGTGCCTAAATTTTTAGACATGTAGAAGAGAGGAAAAGAGAGGATATACTAGGTGTGGGATGTCTAGAACAATAGCCTTTGAGTATGAAAATATTTTTACATGAAGAGCCTTGGTGCAAGAGTTCTTATGCAAAAGCATAGCGCCAAGTTAGAGTCTCTCTTTGACCAAAATCCTCATTTTTTCGACCATTGGGACTCCTAGACTTGATCTCCATGAAACTCCCTAGATCTAATCTAATTTAGATGCCAAAAATCAATCTAGAAGGTGGCAGCATGAGTAGATAAGGAAGAGTCCACTACGCCTAAGACTCTTCCCTCAAGAGTTTGATCCAAATCAAACTCTATTATAACTTAGTTTAGACACCAATAAAAATCATGAAATTTGGTACACCCAATGTATAATTCATTCTCTATCACATATCCAATAATCAAGTCAAAATAATTTCAAGAGAATTTTCTAGAAGCATTTGATCAGGTGACCCTCAATTCTCTTAAACAGGTCAACTTTTGACCCTAGTCTAATTTGACTATGATGGATTTAATTTCTACAATTAATCTGATCTGAACTTATTCCAGTCAGATTAAAATAAATTCATTCAAAATACAAGAATGAATTAAATCAAATTTAACTTAATTGCAATGAATCAGAAAGATTTCAAAAGGAGAAAGTCAGGCTCAATCGTGTGCTAGCACGATTATCTTGAACCTGATTGAATCTAATCCAAATCAATAAAACTGGGTTAGTTCAATTGATGACATCCAAACCCAGACCCTTATTTGTATGATCCAGTTAGGTTCAATTCTATATGGCAATGAGATATGTCACGATCTCCATCATCGACATTATCGAAATATCTTTCGATGGACCAGAACTTTTTTGATTCATACAATTAGAATGATTAATCATCAAAATCATTCTAATTGCTCTCAAAATCCACTAGTGATACCTAGCAGTATATGGTGGCTACCCATCAAAACTAAAAATGAACCTCTCAATGCAGTTATCTATATGATTGGGTTCTTCTATCTTAAGCCCCGATAGAATTAGGATTAAGATAAACTCATCAAACCCAATGTCTGTCATATGAATTAATCATTCGATTCGAGTCCAATGTAAAATCCTAACAAAAACTCTTTCTATCATCTTCACTCTACCATGGCCATGGGCTTAAGGACTCAATCTCATGATTATCATAGGGCTACTCCTTATCTACCGAGGTAGATAGATCCTCTTATTGGTGCAATCCAATTCCTACGATGAACATGCTATAGCCAACATATACCTCAGGATTTTGAATGGCTAGAAGATCGAGTTATAGTATAGTCAAACTATAACACCCTCAAGGTGAACTGCTGATACACCTCAGATCAAAGAACCATACACACCACTGCAGCATCGAGTCAGTCATTGATGAGAAGGTAGACTTTCTTATGACTACTCGAGGTGGTCACGCTCAATGGCCTCATTCTCCAAAAAGTACCTGTACTCTCACTCCGGCGTCTCCATACCATAGACTCAAGACACGTCTATCCTAAGAAAGCGATCATACACCAATCTTCTAGATTGGTCACCATCCTCATGATGATCCTACGGTCAGGAGCATTTTATGAGTTAATTATGAAAATTCATATCTTAAATTTTCAACTCTTGAAAATATGAATTGTCATTACTATTAACTCAAAGGATATATCACAGACACTTTTAAATACACACTATGATAGAAAATAATTTATTTATTAATTTATAATTAAAATTATAAAATTATTCTTAGAAGTGTATTACAAGTGACAGCCAATCTAGCTTTTACGGTACACATCTAACAAACTTTCACTTGATCTAAAGCCAATTGGCTATAAATCTAAGTCCCATCTTCTCAAGGGAAGCTTCAATCTTCTGCTGGCTCAAAACGGGCCAGCCGCATTATCTACAGTGTCGACTCTCTTGACCTCGATGTATCTCTTCTTGAGGTAATCACGGATGAGGTGGTATTGCCGCTCGATGTGCTTCGATTTTTGATGAGATCTTGGCTCCTTAGCTAGGGCTATGGCAACATTATTATCACAGTACACAGGAACGACATCTAATGGCATCACTCTGAGCTCTACGGTAAACTTCTTATACTAGAATGCCTTCTTTGCAGCTTCCGATGCAGCGATGTACTCTACTTTCATGGTAGAATCTGTTATCACCATCTACTTAGAACTTTTTCAGCTAACAGCACCATCATTACACATAAATAGACTTCCAGATGTTAACTTTCGATCATTTATATCAAACATAAAATCTGAATCTATATACCCCTGGATATGGAGTTCTCCATTACCAAAGACTAGAAATATATCCTTAGTCCTTCTCAAGTACTTAAGGATATATTTCATAGAAATCTAATGCTCTTCGTCTGGATTCGACCGATGCCTGCTCGTGACACTCACAGCATAGGCAATATCATGTACATAGCATGACATGTATAAGGCTCCCTATTGCTGAAGCATAAGGGATCTTGCTCATGCATTCAATCTCCTCAAGTGTGTTCAAACATATCTTCTTAGAGAGATGAATGCCATGTCTGAAGGGCACCAATCTCCTCTTGGAGTTTTTCATGATAAACCTCTTTAGCACCTCCTCTATGTACATCTTCTGTGAGAGACCCAGCATCCTATTCGATCTATCTCTATACACCTTAATTTCTAGAATAAAGGATGCCTCTCCTAGGTCTTTCATGAAAAATTTTTTAGATAACCACATTTTGACCGTAGTCAATATGGGAATATCATTTTCAATAAGAAGGATGTCATCCACATACAGTACGAGAAAGACAATAATGCTCCTACTGATCTTTTTAAAAACATAGGACCCCTCCTCATTCTTAATGAATCCAAATGATTTGATCACATCATTGAAACAAGCATTCCAGCTTCAAGATGCTTGCTTAAGTCCATATATGGATCTTTGCAGCTTGCAAACCTTATGATCAGTATCACTGGATGTGAAATCCAATGGCTGTTCCAAATAGATATCTTCCTCAAGATATCCATTTAAAAATATCATTTTCATGTCCATCTGCCATTTTTCATAATCAAAATAGGCTGTAACAGCAAGCAATGTACGGATGGATTTGAGCATGGCTACTGACGAAAAAATAACCTGATAGTCAATGCCTTTGCACTGACTATACCATTTCGCTATGAGCCTTGCTTTGAATGTCTCTACATTCTCATCGGTACCTATCTTTCTCTTGAAGATCCATTACATTCAATAAGTACTATGCCTTCAGGTCGATCTACCAAGATCTAGACTTGCCTCGAGCGCATTAAGTCAATTTCTAACTTTATTACCTCTAACCATTTCTCAGAGTCGATATCTGATATCGCATTATCATAAGTTTTGGGATCATCATCATGAACCCCTTTTTCTATGAGAAATATTTTCTCTACATCCTCTAAAATAGTACCTAAGTACCTTTCAGGGGGATGAAAAATTCTTTCTGATCTATGAGGTGGATGAGGTAGTGATTGGACTGGCTCAATTTGATTGGGTTTCATAGGTTCCTTGGCTCGTAGCTCTTGGGAGACTTTCTCCTTAAGCCTAATCTATCTTCTGATGCCACCATATTGAATAAACTATTTTTTAAGAAAGATGGCATGTCGAACATAATCACATTATGATCTTCTAGAAGACAAAAAAATATTCAAATGACTCTTTAGGATATCCAATAAATCAAGCTCTAAAGGATCTAGACTCTAATTTATCTGCCTATTGTCTCTTGACATGGGCCGAACAACTCCAAATTCTGAGATGACTCAGATTTGATTTCTTATCATGCCATATCTCATATGGTGTAGTAGGAATGATTTTAGATGGAATCCTATTCAGTAGATATATAGTGGTCAATAGACTATGTCGCCAAAGAAACTCAGGAAGGTCTGTGAAACTCATCATGCATCGAACCATATCTAATAAGGTCCAGTTTCTCCGTTCTAAAATCTCATTAAGTTGAGGCATTCCAGGTAGAGTCCATTGAGAGATTATGCCATTATCCTTAAGATAGTCTAAAAATTTTTGACTAAGGTATTCGCCTCCTCGACCTGATCGAAGAACCTTAATGGACTTTTTTGTTTATTTTTCTACTTTAAGTCTGAATTTCTTAAACTTTTTAAAAGCTTCAGACTTATGTCACATCAAATACACATACCCGTACCAAGATAAATCATCGATAAAGATGATGAAGTAGATATAATTGCTGCTAGCCGACACATCAAATGGACCACATACATCAGTATGTACATGGGCAAGCAGGTCTGTGGCCCTTTTTCGATGTCCTACAAAAGGAAGCTTAATCATTTTGCCATGAAGACATGATTCATAAATCGGATATGACTCAAAAGTCAACAAACTCAATAGCCTGAATTTATCTAATTTGTTAATCCTATCCTCAACTATATGACCTAGCCTAAGGTGCCAAAGATACCTATCGTTTAAACTATCCCTTGGTCGCTTTGATCCTATGACATTCATATTTTGCTCGATATTAAAAATAAAAACATCAATATATAACTGATAGAGATCATTTACAAAAAAAACCACTTATAATTTTATTTCTTTCATAAAGAATATTATAATGGTCCTGAAGAAAACTAGTTATATAGCCTTTTCATGCTAAACATGAAATAGAAACTAAATTTCTGCTTGCTGTAGGCACATAAAAATAGTCTTAAGTACTAAGTCTAATCCTAACAGTAATCACAGAGGATAGATATCCACGATCATAGTAGTAACTCTTGCACCATTTTCGACGTATAAGATCAACTCACCATCTCTCAGCCTCCTGCTATCCTCAAGATCCTGCATAGAAGTGCACAAGTGAGCACTAGAATCAGAGTCAAGCATCCAACTGGATGTAGAAGAAATCGTAAGATTAGATTCTATAACGAACATACCTTCAAAAGGACCTACCTTTTTCTTGTTCTTTAGGCTGGCCAGGTAAAGTAGTTCTACTTCTAATGGCCATCAGTGTTGCAATGAAAATATTTTTCTTTGTCAGCAGCCTTCTTCTTCGGCTCTACCTTCTTCTTCTTTTCACCATCCATCTTTTGCTTCTTCATGGACTTCTTCTTCTTTTCAAAAGAATTTTTCTTGCAAGAAGTACGCTCCACAGCAAGTACTGAGCCTTTAGAACCTTTCATAGAAAGCTCAGCAATAACCAACATATTCATGAGCTCAGCCAAGGTATTCTGAAGTTTATGCATACGGTAGTTCATGATGAACTGTCTATATGCATCAGTCAAGGACTGTAGAATTATGTCGATTTGCAGATCCTGATCTAACTTGACACCGAGCTTCTCAAGCTCTTCTAAATCCTTGATTATCATCAGACAATGATCTTGGACCGACTGTCCATCATGCATTTGAGCCTTAAATAGTCTTTTAGTGACTTGATATTTGGCTGTGCAACTCTATTCACCAAACAATTCTTGCAGGTGAGTCAATATTTGGCGGCTAGTCTTAATGTCTTCATATTAGCACTGGATCTTATCAGACATCGAGCCCAACATGTAACACCTGGCTTTGTTATCTTCATCCATCCACTTCTCGAGAGATACTCTCTAATCAGCGGATGGATGGACTGGTAAGGTGGGAGGATCCTATTCCAATACATGAGTCAACTTCTTAGAATCTAAAATAATTTTGAAGTTTCAGAGCCAATCCTTGTACTTGGGTCTAGTCAGCTATGGTTGTCTAGGATACAGGCCAGTGGATTGGACGCAGATATTTTCTTATAGAGAATCAAAGTTTCTAGTTAGATTTTATAATTAGACTTAACTAATTTATTTAAAAATTTTATTTTTAAATAAATTAGACTTTCACTATTTACTCGTATCCCTATACTTCTTTGGTAGAGATGCAAAAATCTTCATGATTATTGATTTCTAGTAGATGGTGCGGTCTGACCAACTGACTCACCATCTCATCTAACAGTTATTGGTGATGGGTTAACTGATGAGTGGACAACTCTTGTTCAATAATTCTCTAATCATGGTGCATCCTAACCTGATCTCTAATTCATGAATCTCACCATATTTAGAATATTGATCCACTCCTTAGTTAAGTCAGATCCACCATTTGCATAGATTGGATTTTTGATTGGGTCCCTCACCGTATCCAAAATATTGAGCCCAATCCATCCTTCAACCTGTAGCATCCAATGCCTAATAGACATGGTTGTATCTTTTTGATGCAACTAAACCACTCTATCCAGCTGAGAACAATCAACCTCGGGAAGGGTCCGTACATCTACAATAGTGGAAGACTTTAGACTTAATATTATCTTAGGAAGATTTAATTTAGATCTCTTTAAACTTAACTTGACTTAGTCATAATAATTATGACTAACCTAGTGGCAAGGGTTGGCTTGAATTGTTAGCCACCTCAAATCAGAACTGGGTCTACACAAATGGCCAGGTAAGTGAGACTAGTGGAAGGAATATGCCATTAACTCAACAAGAATGCATTCAAGTCGAGTAGCTGCCAATTAAAAACTAGTCGATCGTATCTGCCAGACTTACCTTAGATACCAAATTATCGAATCAGAACTAATTGGGTTAGCCTACAATCCAGGCTTGAACCACGGAGCCAAATTAGGTCTTGACTTGATTGAGCCATATCTCAATGTGATTTGATCTTGACCCAGATTTAATCCTATTAGGCTAGTCAAATCTAAGCTTTCTTTGATCCCACCTAACCAACTCTTGATTCGGTTTGATCAACACCAGACCTAATTGAGCTACCCAAGTTCGAACCTAATTTTATGAATATATCTTAGATCTAAAAATTCATAATTTTTAGATCTAATTAATTTCATAATCTTAATTCTTAATTAAGTTTTAGGTTCATGAATAAAATATATAATAAAAATCTTAGAATTTTAGGATCTAAGAATTTACAGAAAAATAAGTTTTGATTTTTGATTAAGGACGAAGGCGCAGCACCCCTACATCCTATAAGAACATCCTATTGAATGGAAGGAGAGGGCTTTTAAACCCTACTTTGTTCTTATGATCGGTTGACCATGAAAAACTTCTTAATCAAAAATATAATTTTTTACTATAAAACTAGTTATATCATATATCACATATAAAAAGATCTAACTAATATATGTCTTGCATACATCTCATGTATCATCAATATGCATACTTTCATATCTAAAATATCACATATTAGATCTAAAAAATAAAATTTTAAATTTGATCATATCAAATATAAAACTATTCTAGACAACTTATAGAACTATTCTATGACTAGTCTAAGCATGTATCTTTCATATCTCATATGAATAAATCAAAAATAAAAAATTTATTTTCTATTTTTAGATCTGATTAAAATAATTATAATATTAAAAAAATAAAAATTAAATAAATCTAAAATTATATTTAATTAAAATAAATACATGATCATACTAGACTACACAGAACTATTCTATACCTAGTCTAGTCATGCATCTCATACATATTAGATCTAAATTATTTAATATTTAATTTTTTAATTTCAAATCTAATCACATCTGATGTGATATTTAAAATTTTTTAATATCATATCATAATCAAAAATAAAATTAAATCTAAGATAGATCTAAAGAACTACTAATGCAGCTCTGATACCAATTGAAGGAAAAATCCTATTTTCCACCATAGGATCGTGCAGATCTGATCAAATCTAAGATGGATTTTTCTAAAAATTTCTAAATGATTTGATCTAATCTAAAAGTTTTCAGATTTGATCATAATGATCTAATATTAAAAATTAAAATAAAAATTAAATTAGATTTAATGTCATACCTTATTTGGATAATCTGATTATCCTGCGATGATCCTGATGTTTTCTAAGATTCTAGAAAGAGCCAAGGACATGCCTAGCCTCTATCGGTATCCACTCAAGAAGGATCTAAATTTTTTCTTCTTATAAATATTTTTTTCAAAGATCATATCTAAATCTGATCTGGAAGTGCTTCAAAAAATTTCTGAAGATAGCATGTTCGTCTCATGAATATCATCGCATAGATGCTGAACTCTTCATAAATTTGATTAGATCTTCTTCTTAGATTTATGCCTAAATTTTTAGGCATGTAGAAGAGAGAGAGAGAGAGAGAGGATAGAAGGGGTGTGGGATATCTAGAATGGCAGCCTTTGGGTATGAAAATATTTCTATATGAGGAGCCTTGGTGCAAGGGTTCTTATACAAAAGCATAGCACCAAGTTAGAGTCCCTCTTTGACCAAAATCCTTATTTTTTTGACCATTGGGACTCCTAGACTTGATCTCCATGAAAATTCGTAGATTCCATCTAGTTTTGACACCAAAAATCAATCTAAAAGGTGGCAACATGACTAGATAAGGAAGAGTCCACTACGCCTAGGACTCTTCCCTCAAGAGTTTGATCCAAATCAAACTCTATTATAACTTAGTTTAGACACCTATAAAAATCATGAAATTTAGTGCACCCAATGTATAATTCATTCTCTATCACATATCCAAAAAGTAAATCAAAATAATTTCAAGAGAATTTTCTAGAAACATCTGATCAGGTGATCCTCAATTCTCTCAAACAAGTCAACTTTTGACCCTAGTCTAATTTGACTATGAATGGATTTAATTTCTATAATTAATCTGACCTGGACTTATTCCAATTAGATAAAAATAAATCCATTCAAAATACAAGAATGAGTCAAATCAAATTTGACTTGGTTGCGATAAATTAGAAAGATTTCAGAAGGAGAAAGTTAGGCTCAATCGTATGCTAGCACGATTATCTTGAACCTGATTTTGATCTAATCCAAATCAATCAAATTGGGTTAGCTCAATTGATGACATCCAGATCTAAACCCTTATTTTTGTGATCTAGTTAGATTTAATTTTGTATGGTAATGGGATTTGTCATGATCTCCATCATCGATATCATTGAAACATCTTTTGATGGATCAAAACTTTTTTTATTCATACAATTAGAATGATTGATCATCAAAATCATTCTAATTGCTCCGAAAATCCATCAGTAACACCTAGCAATATATAGTGGCAACCCATCTGAACTAAAAGTGAACCTCTCGATGTAGTTACCTATGTGATTGGTTCTTCTATCTTGAGTCCTGATAGGATTAGGGTTAAGGTGAACTCATCAAACCCAATGTCTGTCATATGAATTAATCATTCGATTTGAGTCCAATGTGAAATCCTAATAGAAACTCTTTCTATCATCTTCACTCTGCCATGGCCATGGGCTTAAGGACTTAATCTCATGATTATCATAGGGCTACTCCACATCTATCGAGATAAATAGATCCCCTTATTGGTGCAATCCGATTCCTACAATGAACATACTATAGCCAACATACACCTCAGGATTCTGAATGGCTAGAAGATCGAGTTATGGTGTAGTCAAACTATAACACCCTCAAGAAAAATTATCGATGCACCTCAGGTTAATGAACCATACATACTACTACAGCATTGAGTCAGTCATCGACGAGAAGATAGACTTTCTAATGACTACTCGAGGTGGTCATGTTCAGTGCCCTCATTCTCTAACAAGTACCTATACTCTTGCTCCGATGTCTCCACACATAGACTCAAGACATGTCTATCCTAAGAAAGTAATCATACACCAATTATTCGGATCGATCACCATCTTCATGATGATCCTACGATCGGGAGTATTTTATTACTTAATTATGAAAATTCATGTCTTAAATTATCAACTCTTAAAAATATGAATTATCATTATCATTAACTCAAAGAATGTAACACAGACACTTTTAAATATATATTATGATAAAAAAAAATTATTTATTAATTATAGTCAAAATTATAAAATTATTCTTAGAAGTATATTATAAGTGACAGCCAATCTGGCTTCTAGGGCACACATCTAACACTTAGAACCCATGTGGATATAGTTACATATAATTCATCCCTTGACCAAAATGCTCATAGAATACCTTAGAGTTCAATTATCAACTTTGATCAGGCTGTCTATATTGTATTTCAATATACCAAATCCATCTCATGGATTATCCTGGCTAAGATTTTGCTATATTGAAATACAATGATACATTCTTCTTAAACTCTTGGAGAGGTCAATTCCATCTTGTTCATACACCGACTTCACAAGTACTTGACTGTACCCAGAAGTCTTTTATTATTGAATTAAAAACTTCATTAATATGATACCAAAGCATAGTGAGTTGCTTGCAAGTCACTGAGGTGATCTTAGGTCTAAGGGACACTTATATCTATATCCTATCAGAGACATTCTCGATAGTAAAATGCTCTGAAGTTAGTCATGTTCAATGATGATGTACCCTTACATCTCACTTATATGCCATACCAGTGTCTCAACACTCCTTAGTTAAGGGGACAACCAACCTATATGGCACATAATGACCTATGCTCGATAAATGCATCATCCTTATTAACATCCTATCATTTGGTCGTGAACAGTTTTAAGGACTAATCATAAATCCTCTCTTTATTGAACCTAAATAGTTCTAAGAACTTCATCACAACAATGAAGTTCATTAGAAGATGAAAACTTATGATAAAAAATGCCAAAAATATATTTTATTAATTAATAAATTAATTATAATTATAATATAGCTCAACCATCAACAGCTGATGATTGACTTTGGAACATATTTTTCAATAACTTCTTCTCTAGGGAGAAGAGGAGATCATTCTTCTAAAGACCGCCTTTCAGTGCGGCCATAGCAATTGATTGGTCTAAATTTCGGACCTCTAAAGTAGCAGCATTAAAATAACTGACATAAACTTAGATAGACTCTCCTTCCTTCTACTTGATGTTGATGAGAGAGTCCAAACCTCATCTTTGACATCGACTGCTGATGAAATGAACTGCAAATTGATGGCTCAACTGATCAAAAGAGTAGATGATATCCGATTTGAGGATCAAGTATCAATTTCTTATCATTTTCTTTAATATGGAGGGGAAGGAGATAAGCTATACTAACCGAAATCATAATTAGCGGTGCTGCAGCAGAAAATAAATATGACATCTATTTTATAAGAAGATTCGATCTTCTGAGGCTTCTCTTCAATATTGGATTCATTAAGTTTTTTTAAAATATTATTTTATCAATCAGATTAGTTCTTCAATTCTTAAAAACAACCAAGTCTTCTTTTAATTTTCTAAACAACTGTCTTAGATTCCTGAGGACTCGACCCAATTCACCCTATTCTATAGAGTAGTAGTCGGTTAATTTTTATCTTTGATCACTCTCACGATAAGAGTGTATCAAACTTTTGCACCGTTGTCGGAGATCTTGGCACGGTTGATTCAAAAAAAAAAGAGAAAAAAATATATTCTTGTTACTTTATTTTATGATCTCTTGCCTTCTTAATTCTAATATTTGCTTCTTATTATTGTAGGTCTAAAAAAAAGGGTAAAGAAGATAATATATTATACTGCTTTCTAGGTCTTTATTTATTTATGTATTTTTTTTTCTACTTTAGATTGCTTTATTATCTTTCTAGTAAAATAATTTTCTGCCTTTTATATAGAGTTAATTTTCTACCTATTTTAGACCTTCCTCTTATTTACTTTCTTTTTAATAGATTGTCTAAATATGAAAATATATTTTTCTGCCTCTTAATTTACTACTCTTAAAGTAGATTTGAGTCCTTGCTTTGCTTGTAGGTAACCTAGTTGCCTTTTAATCTTTGCATAATTTACTTCTTATTTAGTTAGATTCTATAAATCTCTTCACACCTACTTAACTTAATTTAAAACTTACCTCTTAGCCTTTCTTGCATAAAGATAACATAATATTAAAAAAAAACCCATAAAATACTTAACTAAAATAGAAAAACTAATTAAACTTTAAAAGATTCTTACTTGTATTGAACATCCTCTCATTTTGCATCTTATTTTCATAATTAACCTTAAGGGCATTAACCCATTAATCAGATAAGGTGGGGATTTGATCACCCTTCCTTGGTCTAAAAATCACATCTATCATTCTACATTAATCCAAGCCTTAATTTTAAAATTAATTAGACGTTAGCCCTAGGAATTTCGAGCTTAATAGGATAAGAAAGCTCTAGAGTTGGACCGAGTTTGGATTGATTAATTGCTCAGTGTCTAAGACATGTGGTTTAAGAAGATGGTTTTTAATTAGTTCTATTGTCTGACCTGGCCAACTCAGTTGGTGTTTAAGGAAAGTAATAAGCAGGAAATCTTCCACATCTTACACTTACCTGATCGAGTCAGTTAGTCAGTTTTGGACTTGAAGTGCTCAAAGGCGGTCTTGAAAGTTAGGAGGTGTCAGATCTAGGTTAATCATAGGGTAGAGAGTCCTTGCTTATCTAACTTGATTGCAATTAACATCCGAACATTAAGTATTTTTTTTTTTACTCTTCTCTTTCATTTCTAGATGTAGGACTCCTTAGGACCCATCTCTAAAACTCTTTTCTTATCTATCTCTCCTTCCTTTTCTCTCTTCTTCTATTAAAAAATAAATAAATAAATAAATAAAATTTTGTAAAATTACAACTTGGAAAAAGGAATCTGGTCGACTTGTAAGAATTGAATCAAACCCCATTTCAAGTCAAAGAATTATTGAGACCATCATGGGTGAACCTAACCAAGAACCCAAATTTCTTAAAGACCTATGCTACTTTATGGGCTCTGCCTAACCATCTTATATAAGACTCCCCGAGATTACGATTGGTAATTTCAAAATTAAACTTCAAATAATTAATATGCTTCCCAAATTCACTAGAATTGAGGATGCTTACATTTTCATTAGAGAATTTGAGGAGATTTGTGAAACCATGAGAATACACCAAATATCACAAGATGCCATAAAACTTAGGCTGATCAATTTTGCACTTAAGGACAATGCAAAAAAATGGTTATACAGCCTGCCCAACTAGTCAATCACAATATCGGAAGGCTTTGTAAAGATGTTCTTGAGAAAATTTTTTCTCCATCACAAGATAGCCAAGTTTAGAAACGAGATTAACTGGTTCTACCAACTAGGGGGAGAGTCTTTTCGAAAGTGCCTAGACCGATTTAAAAACCTCCTAAGTCAATGTCCACATCATGGTATAGAGATTTGGAGGTTATGCCAAATTGTCTATGAAGGTCTAGACCTAAATTCCAGAACAATGTTGGAATCAATATGCCGGGGCCAATTCATGTATAAGGAACCCGACGAGGCCCTGCAATTTTTGGAAGATCTTACAGAAAAGAGTCTGCAATGGGAGTTGACTAGGAAAATCGAAAAACACACACCAACAAGAGGTGGAATGCACCAAGTACAAACATCCCTAGCTACGGAGGCCAAAATTGCTACCTTGACCCATAGGATTGAAGCCTTAGAACTTCAAGGACACCCCCAAGCAAACCAAATATCCGCACCCATGTGCAATGGATGCAGTGCACCAGACCACATCTTGGAAGAATGTCCTTCACTAGGAAACACAGTCAACGATGGGCTTGCACAAGCAAATGCAGCCTATCAAAGACCTATAAATGATCCTTATGCACCAACATATAACCCAGGATGGAGAAACCATCCAAATTTTTCATGGTCACAAGGTTCCAGTTCAGGTAGTCATGTCTGAAACCAACCTTATCTAAGGACCAACCAAGCACCAGCTAACCCACCAGGATTTGGTCAAGAGAAAAGGTTGAACACTTTAGAAAAGGGGTTGGAAGTCTTGCTTAAATCAACTTTCAAAACCACATCTACACTAAATAATTTTATGCAAACCATAGGCTAATTATTAAATGCAAATACTCAGGCAATTGCCCATCTAGAAATGCAGCTAGGTCAGTTAGCCACCATAGTTAGTGAAAAAAAATAGGATAGATTACCAAGTCAACCCGAGGCTAACCCTAGGAATCTGAACAACCAACTACCCCAACATGGACCCCAGATCAACCAATTTAATGCTATTCACACATTAAGATCTGAAAAATAAATAGATAACCATATGTACACACCCAAAATAGAAGAAGAGATAGAAGACCCACTATCTGAACCATTGTCTGACTAGGGCCAACTTGAAAAATCCAAAGCATCAAAACCTGATGCAACACCAAATTCGACAGCAGAGCCCTTACCAGGAGTTAATGGACCAACTACTAAGGTTGTAGCACCCTTCCCTAACAGACTTAGGCCTAACCAAAACTCAGCCCAATTAGATAAGATCTTGGAGGTCTTCAAGCAAGTTAAGGTGAACATTCCCTTACTAGACATGATCCAATAAGTCCCTGCTTATGCTAAATTCCTTAAGGATCTGTGTACCAAGAAAAAGACCACCAATGTATCTAAGAGAGCCTTTCTAGCAGCTAGTGTGAGTTCAAACTTATCAAACCACATACCAGTAAGGTACAAAGACCCAGGGTCCCCCACCATCTCATGCATTGTGGGAGAAACCTTAATCGATAAGGCTCTATTAGATTTAAGGGCAAGTGTTAACAAATTGCCATATTCCGTATATGAGCAATTAGGATTAGGAAAACTCAAGCCAACGGAGATGACCCTATAACTAGCAGACCGATCCTTAAAAGTTCCAAGGGGAATAGTTGAGGATGTGCTAATCAAAATCAATGACTTCATCCATCCAATGGATTTTGTAATTTTAGAGACTGGACCTATATCAAATCAGAAGTGTCAAATCCCGATCATTCTAGGCAGACCATTTCTTACCACAGCTAATGCTCAGATCAACTGCCAAAATGGATTAATGAAACTTTCTTTTGGCAACATGTCAATAGATTTGAACATCTTCCATCTGACTAAAACAAAGGATCTAAACTAGATTCAAGATAATGCATATAACCCCATTGACCTCAACGATGAAGAGTTTGACTTTGAACTTTTGATGGACCAAGAATTTGAACAGGTTGATTAAGTCGCTACAATCAGCAAGCATAAGATTGAATCAAGATGGGAGCCCCAGTGGAACCACTTGAGTTAATAGTCGAACCACTGCCCAAACCATCGATTGAGGAAGCATCAAAGTTAGAGCTAAAATCACTCCCCAAGCACCTCAAATATCCCTACCTAGGTCTATTGAAAACCCTACAAGTAATCATTTCAGCAGACCTAGACCCCATGCAAGAAGAAGAATTATTGATTATCTTTAAAGAAAATTAAGAAGTATTAGGTTGGACCATGGCTGACATCAAGGGAATTAAACCTTCAATCGTTCAACATCGAATTTACCTAAGGGAGGATGCCAAGTCAACTAGAGACCCCCAAAGAAGGCTACACCCTGCTAAGAAGGAGGTAGTAAAGAAAGAAATTCTCAAGTTGTTGGACAATGGAATTATCTACCCAATCTCGGATAGCTCATGGGTTAGCCTAATCCAAGTGGTCCCTAAAAAGTCTGGGGTCATAGTGGTCCAAAATGAAACAAATGAACTTGTGCCGATGAGAGTTCAAACTGGATGGAGAATCTGTATTGATTATAGAAAACTGAATGCGGCTATAAGAAAGGACCATTTTTCCCTGCCATTCATTGATCAAATGTTAGAGAAGTTAGCCGAACATGAGTTTTATTGCTTTCTAGATGGATACTCCAGCTACAATCAAATTCCTATAGCACCTAAGGACCAAGAGAAGACCACTTTCACATGCCCATTTGAAACTTTCGCCTTAGATGCATGCCCTTTGGTTTGTGTAATGCTCCATAAACTTTTCAAATGTGCATGATCAGCATCTTTTCAGACATGATCGAGCGGTTTCTTGAAATTTTTATGGATGATTTTTCCATTTTTGGATCCACTTTTTCTAAATGCTTACACCATTTAAGACTAGTCTTAAAAAGATGTAAAGAAAAATACTTAGTGCTTAATTGGGAAAAATGCTAATTTATGGTCAAACAAGGCATAGTTCTTGGCCATGTGATCTCAAAGAAAGGCATTGAAGTGGACAAAGCCAAGATAGATCTAATTGCTAATCTTCAACCACCTAAATCAATCAAGAAAGTACATTTATTTTTAGGACATGCAGATTTCTACAGGAGGTTCATCAAGAATTTTAGCCAGATAACCCATCCACTGACGAATCTCTTAGCGAAGAAAGTCAAGTTTGAGTTTACTCATGAATGTCTCGAATCCTTTGAGCATCTAAAAAAGAAACTAACTTCAACCCCAATTGTTCACCCACTCAACTGGACTCAGCCCTTCGAACTCATGTGTGATGCATCTGACCATTCTATCAGAGCCATTCTAGGGCAAAGAATCAATAAATTGCTGCAAGTCATCTATTATGCTAGTAGAACCCTCAATGACGTGCAGCTTAATTATTCAACAACTGAAAAGGAATTCTTGGCCATCATCTTCGCACTTGAAAAGTTTAGAGCCTATTTGGTTGGGTCACATACCATTGTGTGCACTGATCACTCAGCCATTAGACATCTCTTAGCCAAGAAGGATGCCAAGGCGCGCCTAATCTGATGGATTTTACTGCTCTAAAAATTTTACTTAGAAATTAGGGATAAGAAAGAAAAAAAAATTTAGTAGCTGATCACCTATCCCGATTAATAAATGCACCCTCCAACAAACCACCAATTAGAAATTTTTTTCCTGACGAGCAACTTATGTCCGTGATGATCGAACCATGGTACATTGATATAGTCAATTACTTAGCCACCGATGAGATCCCCATGCACTGGACCACTCAAGACAAAAATAAATTCTTTTCCCAAGTGAAGTACTTCATTTGAGATGATCCTTACTTGTTCAAACAATGTCCTGACCAAATCATTAGAAGATGTGTCTCAAACCATGAGGTTAGAAGTATTCTATCATTCTATCATGACCAAGCATGTGGTGGTCATTTTAGAGCCAAAAAGACAGCTGCCAAGGTGCTCCAAAGTGGATTTTATTGGCCTAACCTATTTAAAGATGCCTATTACTATTGCAAGAGTTGTGTTAGGTGCCAACAAGTAGGCCGAATCACAAAGAGAGATATGATGCCAATGAATTCGATTTTGATTGTGGAGATTTTTGATGTTTGGAGAATCGATTTCATGGAACCATTTCCAAAATCTTTTGGGAATGAATATATTCATGTAGCCATGGATTACGTGTCTAAGTGGGTAAAGGCAGTGCCATGTCGATCTAATAACAGCAAGACTGTTGTCAAATTTCTTAAGGAACATATCCTCTCCCATTTTGATATTCTAAGAGCTATCATCAGTGACGGTGGAACACACTTCTACAATCGATTCTTTGCATCATTGATGAAGAAGTACCACATTACACACAAATTGGCCACACCCTATCACCCTCAGACCAGTGGTCAAGTTGAGGTCTCAAATCGATAAATCAAATAGATCCTAGAAAAGATGGTGAGCACAAATAGAAAGGACTGATCACTGAAGCTAGTAGATGCACTTTGGGCATACCGCACAGCTTACAAGACCAATTTAGGTATGTCACCATTTAGGATTGTGTTTGGCAAGGCATGTCATTTGCCTGTAGAACTTGAACATAGGGCAATATAGGCAATCAAGAAATTAAACATGAATTTAGATGTTGCTGGAGAACAAAGAAAATTATAGATAAATGAACTTGACGAAATTAAGAATGAAGCCTACGAGAATGCTAGAATATATAAAGAAAAAACTAAGGCATTCCATGACCAAGCAATTATTAGAAAATCTTTTAAGCCTGGACAAAAAGTTCTCCTATATAATTCTAGGCTTCACCTCTTTCCATGAAAATTAAGATCAAAATGGACTGGACCATACACAGTCAAGAAATTTTTTTCACATGGAGCCATTGAAATTAAAAATTCAAATAATTATACCACCTTTAAAGTAAATGATCAAAGAATAAAACCATTCTTGGAGCTGGCCACTGAAGAAATAGAGGGGCTATGATATTGTATGAACCTCGGTAAGGCTAAGACGTCTGGTTGAAGACATTAAATTTAGCGCTTATTGAGAGGTAACCCAATTTTTTAAAATTATTATTATTTTATGAAATAAATAGAGATACCCACCTTCAAGCTTCAGACTTTCAAGCCAACATCACACCAGATCACCTTCAACATGGAGCACATTATCACCAGGTGTTTTCTTTTCTTCAACTCCTATTTTCTTTTTTTTGTTACACTCTTACTCTTTCCACTCCATTGAAGATAATGTCGATTAAGTTGGAGGGTGGGGGATAAAAACTTAGAACTTGAGAAGATGAGAGTGTCCATAGACCTACTATGCTTTAAAATTGAGAGAAATTAGGCATCTCTATAGCAATTGATGCACAGTTTAGATAAGATGTAAGGTGTCAAGAGATTGCACATTAACAAAACCCAATAGATGGTTAAGTATAGAATAAGAATTAATTTTTAGACCCTTCTAATCACTCCAGTATTAATGTCTAAAGAGGAGTCTATCTTTTATAGGTATAAATGGGATGCCCTGATGCCTACGACACTTTCAACAAAAAAAAGAAAAAAAAAAGGAAGAAGAGCAAATTCTAAACATGGGTCTTCCACTGAGTAACCGGACCTCATTGCCAAAGCAAGCAATGATGTTCACGTCAAAAAGTGGGCAATGTGAAGAAGCTTTGCTATACAACTGCTTTAGCCCATAACCTAGTAGACTTGAGTTGGTAAGCTTGAAGGGTGTTCTACACCTAATGCCCTAAAATCAATTGGTTTGAGAGTCATTGGCCTAAAACACATTACATGGGTCGAATGGAATGCCAACAGGACCAAGGCATTGCACAAACTATACACTTTGAAAAAAAAGAAAAATGAAAGAAAGAATGAGCAGGCAGAAGTATAGACCATAAACCTATCTTAGATTAAGACAAACCAAGGATAAAGATAGGAGTAGACCAAGAAAAAGTTTAGAAAGAAAATTTGATATTTTTTACTTAGCTATTCCTTAAATGAACTCCTAAATTATGATGAAGTCCTTAGAACCATAATCAATCGATAAAGGAGGATTTATCATATGGTTCTTAAATTGTTCACGAGCAAATGATAAGTTATTAACAAGGATGATAACTTATCGAGTGTAGATCACTGTATGCCATATGCGTTGGTTGTCCTCGTAATCAAGTGGTATAAAGACACTGGTATGGCATTCAGATGAGATGTAGGAGTACATCTATACTGAACGTGATCAATGTAGCACTCTACTATCAAGAGTAGCTAGCTAAGACCAATGGATATAAGTGTCCCTCCGATCTAAGATCGCCACGGTGACTTGCAAGCAACTCACTGTAATTTGGTGCTGGACTGCCCATATTTCTAATATAGGTGATGGAAGATTTTTGGGTATAGTCAAGTACTTGTAGAGTCAGTGTATGAGTCAAGATGAAATTGACCACTCCTGATTAACTTCAGGAAGAGAATGTCTCACTGTATTTTAATTTAGCAAAATCTAGGCCTAGGTAATCCTCGTGAGGTATCACGAGATTTATAAAATTTTGATACACAATAGAGATGACTTGTATGAGTATTTAACAGTATACTCGAAGTCATCTTGAGCATTATTGGTCATAGGAATGAATTATACGGTAACCATGGGCTAGGATTCTAAGAATGTTGCTTTGCATACATTCGACCTATCCGGACGTTGGGAACCATTGCTAGATGGTAACTTCGATTGGTATAAAAATTAGTTTCAGTGCTACCGACTTAGATTCGAACCGATGGGATCACACACATTAGAACTTATAACCTGAATAGATGGTTAATCGATGATTGAGAATTATTTTGAGGTCAAACATTCAATGCGATTGATGTTTGACCTAATGCAAGTATTGCAGGAGGATCGATTAGCAATTAGATTATCAATTGGCTCAATTTGATTGAGCAATCAGACTAAGATCAAGTATAATTAAATTAGATTTAATTAAAATTAATTTAAATTTAATTAGATTAAGTTTAATTGATTTATTGAATAAGCCAATTATAAGAAAAGAATAATTTCTTGTTGGACTACGACTTGGGTGCACCTGATTGACCTAGAATTAAAATTAGATTTAAATCTTGATTTAATCTGATTTAATTAGGCTCCTAGTTGAACTAAAATCAATCTTAATTAGATTACATTTAATTTAATTTAAATAAAATTTAAATTAAATTTAAAATAATTTTGATCTAGTCAAACAAGAGGAGTCCCAGTTGGACTGGGACTCTCTTTCACTTGCACCTAAGAAAGCCCACATCATATTTTAATTCTAGATTTTCTTCTATAATTTTCATGTCTAAGAAATGATTTTCCATACCCCATTATCTTAGGAATTGGATTTAAATTTGATTTGGTCAAAATTAGAAGTTGGAAATTATTTCCTACTTGGAGGAGTCTTCTTTGATCCAAACTCCACCCGCCCTTGTGCGCCAACTCTACACACACCCCTCTATCTTATTCAGCCTTTTTTTCCTTGATTTTGTGTGTGAAAATCAATGGTTACATGAAAAAATAAGTGGGAGGGGCGTCCAACTCATGAAAAAATAAGTGGGAGGGGCGTCCAAGAGTTGGACGCCCCATAGAAGTCCTCCTTTGACTAGGTTTTAACCTAGTCTTGCAATAAAAGGTGGATGCCTCTTATGAGATGGTTTTAGGATATGAAAAATCCTAAAAAAATTATGAAAAATTAGAAGAGAAGGAGGAGAAGGTGTGGAGGATTTGTGGTGCCAAGATTCTTGGAGAAGAGCCCTTAATTAAGACATCAAAGGTTGATGTATTGAAGAGATAAGGTAAGATAAGAGAAGATTGTCTTCTCTTATATTTTTTCTTTATGTTTCTCTCTTCCTATTTTATTTATGATTTTTATATGATAAAAATCTGAGAGAGAGAGAGAGAGAGAGAGAGAAAGGGCTTGAGGAAAGATGGAGCCAAGATCCTCAAAGAAAAGATCTTCATCTGGACATCAATCGTTGATGTTATGAAGGTACAAAGGTAAGAGAAGATTATCTTCTCTTTATTTTCTTTTGAGTATCTTCTTCTTTATTTTTTTAAGTAATTTTATATGATAAAGATCTGAGAGAGAGAGAGAGAGAGAAAGAGAGGAAGAGGGTATGGAATCTATGCTCTAAGGTGTTGGGGCACAGTGATCATTTTTGGACATGATCTGATCATGTCCTGATGGGAGAAGAAGAAGAGAAGAAGGTCTTCTCTTAGGATTTTCTTAAGAGCCCTTCTTCTCAATTTTATTTATAAGATTTTTATGAAAAAAAATCTGAGGGTGTAATATCTGAAAATTAAAAAAAAATCTAGAGGAGAAGGTCTTCTCTGATCCTAGCATAGAGGTGTTTTTAGGACATCAACTGTTGATGTCCTGAAGGAGAAGATTTATCTTCTCCTAGGGTTTTTTTCATGTCTTTTTATTTTCTAATTTATGAGAGATCTAAGGGCTGGATTCCTTCCTCATTCCTCCTCATGTTCTTCATCTCTTAGATTGTCCAAGAGATCCGAAGAATATGTATTTGATTAACCATCAGGAGGGATCCATGAGAAGCTAGCATTTTGAGTGGATCTTTATTTGACGAACCTCTGATCTGTGTTATAGGTTCGTGTGGATCACCTATAGAGATCGGATGCATGTGCAGCTCCAAAGGCAATAATAGATTCAACTATAGAGTTTTCGACCCATGTAATGGTAAGAGATCTGATCTCATGGTGATCTAGATGAGATCTAGGATTAGATCTAGAATTATTCTAGATCTAGATATTGATGTGATCAATACCACTCATAATTAATTTAATTTTAGATTTATATTTTTATCATAACATATTATAGATCCTTGATGTAGGATTTTGTAATTTGATTATATGCATGTTGTAGATTAAATAGTTTAATCTGTCTTCTGCTGCTCTATATTTCGAAAAAATTTTAAATTCTATGCATGAAATCCTGTAATTTTTTTATCAGTGATATTAGAGCATCTAGATTCTATTATAACATATTCATATATTCTTTAGATTAAATTTAAAAATTAAAGTTAATTAAAGATCGCACATATTGCCATAAGGTTATCCTGTTATAAGGTTAAACCCATACAATGAAAAGGTTGTCAATAAAAATCATGAATTATTTAGATTAGATCTAAAAAAATTTATGATTTAATTTTTTAATTTAAATATGAGATATAATAGATATTAGATCTATTTTAGATTATTTAGATTAGATCTAAAAAATATCATGATTGCACACACTGCCATAAGGTTGTCTTGTTGTAAGGTTTATCCCTTACAGTAGAAAGGTTGTCCTAGTATGTGCTGATCCAAGAAATCTAAATCATAAATATGTTAGATGAAATCTAAAGTAATTTATAATTTATTTTTAAATTTTAAATCTAAATTTAAATGATTTATGATCTAATTTTGATCATTTAGATGAGATCCATGTGATATGTTTCATGTTTAGATCTAGATCCTTTTGCTGCATATGTTGGATATGTTTCTTTTATTTTTGAATATAGAATGAATATGTATAATGTATTTATTTTGTAGAATTTTAAATTATAAACTTACTTTTTATAAAATCGTAGATTTGAAATCCTAGGACATGATCTAAACAATGAAACAAATCATATCTAAAACTATATATTGAATATGATTCAATACAATTTGAAAATGTTTCAAACAATAAAATCATAAACTAGTTCTGAGATTCCATAAATTCAAACTTTAAACTTAATTAAGAATTAAGTAATTATTTAGAATCTAGATTTATGATTTGAAGATTCTAAGATAATTTCATAAAACTTAGGTTAAAGGTTAAATGGGTTAGTTTTGATCAAGTCATTAACTGGGTTAGACCTTAGATTAGATTAAATATAGACTTAGTTAAGAAATTGATCAAACCTAATTAATAGTTAATTAGGATTAGATTATTTCTATAGATCACTTCAATAGTTGTAGTTGATCAAAGTCCATACATCTGATAAATGGATGCTGATCATGGCTCAGTGGTCGAGCCCAAGTCTTTAGGCAGACCAAATCAAAATTGATAAATCAATTGGTGTCTAAGATAAGTCTGGCATCCCAGATCGATGATTTTTAATTGGTAGCCTGCTTATCTAGCCATTTCTGATGGTGTCTAAGACAAGCCTTAGCAGATCCTTCCATCGATCTCACTTACCTGGCTAATATGGTTAATCAAGTTTTTGATTAGGTTGCTCATTGATTCATGCTAACCCATGTCACATAAGAAATTAGTGAGACTAATTTTATTCAATGAGATTGATTTAGGTGCCCATGGACCGTAATTGATCCTAGTCCTCATCGGTGACTTGCGAAGTCAGTGGAAGGACTTGACTTGGTGAAGTCAGTGGAAACAAATTGATCCATGTCCTTTCTATCCTTAAATCATTAATAATTTAAATCCTCTAAAATTATTAGATCCTTAAAATAACAAAGTTATGGGGATAATGGAGTCATAGCATCCCATTAAGGTGTTTGATAATGGGTCCATTAACTCAACAATCATTAGAGTCCCAAAGGCATAGTGCTTGTTGACTAATGAAATTATCATCCATCATATGACGACTTGGATGTGTCTCTCTAATGGTGGTTGGGTTGGCCAACCAAAGTTGGGCCTAATCATTCATTGGTTGGCTGGGCCAAGTATGGTCATGTTAATGGTTGGACCTAACTGGACCCTTTTCTGAGAAGGCCAAAGCCAACTGATCAAGGCCTGGAGCAAAATTAAAAATACTAGAAATTATTTGGAGAAATAATTGGTTATGAACCTACCCTTAGATATACATGGGTGGGCTAACCAAAGTTGGGCTCATGTGCAGTCTATGTGAATTCTAGTACCTACTAGAAAATTAAAGTAATTCCTCAAATTAGAGGTAAAGGCCACTAATTCGAATAAAATAGTAGAAGAACCTTTAGACTAAAGTCCAAGTTTTTAGGCTTAAAATGATTCATATACAATAGATCATTGTTCTCTATTAAGGCTAAATCTTAATTGCTCCTATCACTGTTAGATAGTGAAGACTTATAGACCCAACTTCGATAATCAATATTGAAAGTTGAATATTGGTTCAGCAGTACGAATGGGTTTGTATTGGAGTTTTTGAGCTCAGTGAAAATAATTAGTCCAAGGTTAACCCAAATCAAGCATAGTACTAATGTCTGAAACAAGGTCATAAGAAGAAGATTTGTCTTGCTTCCCTTGACCATAACAGGCTGAACAAGAGAAAGAAGCAAAAGTTGCTCAATAAAGATGTTATATAATAACACCTTAAAACTTCTCTGTATGTAATTCTACTACCTAGGTATTAGATACCAGTGGTCTTATGCAATTCATTGCAAGGACTTAAGGTAAGTAGAATGTACACACCCTAGTTAGATTATGTCATGGATGTCTATGTTTGCAATTACAGGCTTAGTCATATTGACAAGAACAGGATAAATGGGTTAGCTTGAGAGAAAAACCTCAATATCAATGATTGTGAATCATTGATAGCCTGTGAATCTTGTCTTCTTAGGAAGATGACAAAGTAACCTTTTATTGAAAAAGGTGAAGAAGCCGATAAAGTTCTAAGTCTCGTACATAGTGATGTATGTGGACCTTGAACTTAAGTGCCTAAGGAAGATATTAATATTTCATTACAGATGACCTATCTGGAGTTTGTGACATATTTAGGAGAGAATAGGATTCTCTCTCGGTAAATTTTTTTTTGGAACACAGTGTATCTAAAAGGAAAAATTGAACTTTGTTAGACATAGTTTAATCCACAATAGGGTATACTTGTTTGCTTGCTGCAGGGTTGTGCTCTTGTGACTACATTTTTACTCTGAAAATTTATACGGAGTTAATCTGTTGCATTGACTCCATATAGGATATGGATTGGACATAAACCTAGACTCTCTCACTTTCGAATTTGGAGTTGATTATTCAATGTCGTATATTTGCATACAGATAAACTTGGATCCTGATCCGATAAGTGTTTAAGGGTTATTAATTTTGCTATGCTAAAGAACATAAGATGTTCATCAGTAGTAGGATGTTCCTTTTGGAAAGGAGTTCCTTAGAGAAGAAACTGATGCCTATCAAGTTGAACTTATAAAAGTTTGACTGGTAGAAAAGAACCGATGTTATCTGATAAACCTATAGAATTGGATTTGATCATATCAAATTCGAAGCCCATTAAAGTATCACCTTTAAGGAGATTCGATAGAGTACCACGTTAATCAGATAGATACTTCAATGTCTAGATCTAGGATGGCGATCATGTTGAGCTTGATGAGAACAACAAGGATCCGATCTCCTATAACGATACAGTGCAGTGGCGTAATTCTGAGAAGTGGCTTGGAGCCATATGATCCAAATTGAAGTCTATGAAAATCAATAGTGTATGGACACTAGTTGATCATCTGAAGGGATAAAATTCATTGGATGTGAATGAATTTTTAATAGGATAAGAGTAGTGCAGATGGGAAGGTAAGGACCTATAAAGCCCATCTGAACATACGTTCTAAACATATATCTTAGTTATGAACAAAGACAAATCCTGCACTTATTATTGGCCAAAATATTTTGTACTATTATTTCTTATGATGTTTAAGGATGAGATTCTCTGAATCAGGAATAGAATTTCAACATTGTAAGGAATAAAGGTTTAGCTGTCATCTTATTTATCCATGTATGAGATTAGACATGGTATACTCACTAGAGGTAGTGAGCAGATACTAGTCTAATCTAAGTAAGAGCCACTGGAGGATTGTATAGACAATTCCTAAGTATTTGGAAAATACTAAGGTCCAGTGACTCAAATATGGAAGTACTGACTTAAAATATATGGATGTTTTGATTTCAGTCAGAACAAGATGACGACAAGAGAATGTCAACTCATACCCTATTTATAGGAGCAATCTACTGGAAAGATTCCAAGTAGGATACTTTAGCCTATTCAGTTAGTAATGTAGAGTACATCATGGCATATGATGCTACCATGTAAGTTGTGTAGTTACTGAGGTTTATTAGCAGGTTGGGAGTGGCACCCTCCACCCATGGTCCAGTCCTGTCGTAGCACTGGAGCCATAGCTTAGGCTAAAGACCTGAAGGACCAGCATATTCTGCATTATTTTCATCTTAGATATTTGATCTGGGTGACGTCGATCTTTAGAAGATCGATGTAAAAGAAGAACTTGACCGATCGATTTGCTAAGGCCTCAGAACTAAGGAGTTCTACGAACTCAAGTGGAAGATAGGATATTTGATATCATTCTGATTAGCATTAGTCTAAGTGGAAGTTGTTGAAAAATGGATCCTGAAGCCAATCATCTAAGTAGTAGATGATTGAAATTAGTATATGACTTATCTAATAATAATAATAATAATTTGGTTGTTTTATCATAAAAGTTCTATCTTTCTTAAATGAACTCCTAAATTATAACGAAGTCCTTAGAACCACAATCAATCAATAAAGGAGGATTTATCGAATGGTTCTTAAATTATTCACGATCAAATTATAAGTTATTAACAAGGATGATAACTTATCGAGTGTAGGATCGCTGTATGCCATTTGCATTGGTTGTCCTCGAAATCAAGTGGTATGAAGATATTGGTATGGCATTCAAGTGAGATGTAGGAGTACATCTACACTGAACGTGATCAATGTAGCACTCTACTATCAAGAGTAGCTGGCTAAGGCCAATGGGTATAAGTGCTCCTCCAACTTGAGATCGTCATGGTGACTTGCGAGCAACTCGTTGTACTTTGGTACTGGACTACTTATATTTTTAATATTAGTGATGAAAGATTTTTGAAAATAGTCAAGTACTTGTAGAGTCGGTGTGTGAGTCAAGATGAAATTGATCACTTCTGATTAACTTCAGAAAGAGAATATCTCACTGTGTTTCAATTTAGCAAAACCTAGGCCTGAATAATCCTCATGAGGTATCACGAGATTTATAAATTTTGAGATACAATAGAGATGACTTGTATGAGTGTTTGATAGCATACTCGAAGTCGTCTTGAGCATTATTGGTCATAGGGATGAATTATACAGTAACCATGGGCCAGAATTCTAAGAATGTTGCCTTGCATACATTTGATCGATCTGGACGTCGAAAATCATTGCTAGATGATAACTTTGATTGGTACAGGAATTGATTTTTGTACTATTAACTTAGGTTCGAACCTATGGGATTACACATATTAGAGCTTGTAACCTGATCAGATGGTTAATCGATGATTGAGAATCATTTCGAGGTCAAACATTCAATGCGATTGATGGTTGACCTAATGCAAGTGTTACAGGAGGATTGATTAGCAATTGGATTGCTAATTGGCTCAATTTGATTGAGCAATCAGGCTGAGATTAAGTCTAATTAAATTAGACTCAATTAGAATTGGTTTGGATTTAATTAGACTAAGTCTGATTGATTTACTGGATAAGTCAATTGCAAGGGAAAAATAATTCCTTGTTTGACTAGGACTTGGGTGCATCTGATTGACTTAGGATTAAAATCAGATTTAAATCTTAATTTAATCTGATTTAATTGGGCTCCTAGTTAGACTAAAATTATCCTTAATTGGATTGCATTTAATCTAGTTTAAATAAGATTTAAATTAGATTTAAAATAATTTTGACCTAGTAAAACAAGAGGAGTACCAATTGGACTGGGACTCCAATTAGGACTCTCTCTCTTCCACTTGCACCTAAGAAAGCCCACACCATATTTTAATTTTAAATTTCTTTTATGATTTTCATGCCTAAGAAATAATTTTTCACACCCCATTATCTCAGAAATTGGATTTAAATTTGATTTGGTCAAAATTAGAAGGAAGTTGAAAATTATTTCCTACTTGGAAGAGTCTTTTTTGACCCAAACTCCTTTCTCCCTTGTGCGCCAACTCTACCCATGCCCCTCTATCTTATTCAGCCTTTTTTCTCTTGGTTTTATGTGTGAAAATCAGTGGTTACATGAAAAAATAATTGGGAGGGGCGTCCAACTCTTGGACGCCCCATAGAAGTCCTCCTTTGACTAGGTTTTGACCTAGTCTTGCAATAAAAGGTGGATGCCTCTTATGAGATGATTTTAGAATGTAAAAAATCCTTAAAAAATTATAAAAAAATTATAGGAGAAGGAGGAGAAGGTGTGGAGGATTTGTGGTGCCAAGATTCTTGGAGAAGAGCCCTCAATTAAGACATCAAAGGTTGATGTCTTGAAGAGATAAGGTAAGAGAAGATTGTCTTCTCTTATATTTTTCTTTTATGTTTCTCTCTTCCTATTTTATTTATAATTTTTATATGATAAAAATTTAAGAGAGAGAGAGGAAGGGCTTGAGGAAAGATTGTGCCAAGATCCTTAGAGAAAAGGTCTTCATCTGGACATTAATCGTTAATGTCATGAAGGCACAAAGGTAAGAGAAGATTATCTTCTCTTTGTTTCTTTTGATTATCTTCTTCTTCATTTTTTTACATGATTTTATATGATAAAGATATGAGAGAGAGAGAGAGGAAGAGGGTATGGAATCTGTGCTCCAAGGTGTTGGGATATGGTGATCATTTTTGGATATGATCTGATCATGTCCTGATACGAGAAGAAGAAGAGAAAAAGGTCTTCTCTTAGGATTTTCTTGAGAACCCTTCTTCTCAATTTTATTTATGAGATTTTTATGAGAAAATCCTGAGGGTGTGATATCTGAAAATTAGAAAAAAAATCCAAAGGAGAAGGTCTCCTCTGATCCTAGCATAGAGGTGTTTTCAGGACATCAACTATTGATGTCCTGAAGGAGAAGATTTGTCTTCTCCTAAGGTTTTTTTCATATGTCTTTTTTATTTTTTGATTTATGGGAGATCCAATGATTGGATTCCTCCCTCATTCCTTCTCATGTTCTTCATCTCTTAGATTGTCTGAGAGATTCGAAGAACATGTATTTGATTAACCATCATGAGGGATCTATGAAAAGCTAGCACTTCGAGCGGATCTTCGTTCGATGAACCTCCGATCTGTGTTGCAGGTTCATATAGATCACCTGTAGAGGTCGGACGCATGTGCGGCTCCAAATGCAACAACGAATTCAACCATGAAGTTCTAGACCCATGCAAAGGTAAGAAATCTGATCTCTTGGTGACCTAGATGCAATCTAGGATTAGATCTAGAATTGTTCTAGATCTAGGTATTGATGTGATCAATACCACTCATGATTAATTAAATTTCAAACTTATATTTGCATCATAACATATTATAGCTCCTTGATGTAGGATTTTGTAATTTGATTACATGCATGTTGTAGATTAAATAGTTTAATCTATGTCTTCCGCTGCTCTATGTTTCGAAAAAGTTTTGAAATCTATGCATGAAACCCTGCATTTTTCCTATCACTGTTTACCTACTGTGATAATCTAACGAATGATATGAGATTCTAATTAAGCCATGCATACACCTGACCGCTATCAAAGTCCACTCAGATCATATTTGGAAGTCCTCTCCTTCTAGATTTGATCTTAAAAGATCAGATCTGAAATTTTTTGGTGCGCCTACGAAAATGATCTCCAATAGCAGCACGTCCATCACACGAACTGAAACTACTTTGCCTAATCTTTGCACCTATAGGACCTTAGCCTTTTCTTTCTATTTTGCCCAAATCCTTGGGCATGGAGAAGAGGGAGAAGATCAGAGGGAGGGGGCATGGAGATGGAGAGAGGGGTAAAGCTTCACCGTGGATTAATTGCAATTTAAAAACAAGAGCACATCACATCTATTTATAGACTAGTTGCAACCTTGCAGTTCTAGAGCTTTAAGCAAACACTTTACTTAAAGCAGAAAGACTCTCTTCCAATTTCCATGCCCCATATCAGAATTTTACTTCATTTTGTCGCATAAAACAAAGGAGAACTTGTCATGGAAAAAGAGAGATAGAGATGGGATGGTGCAAGGCATTATCTCCTAGTGTTTGATCTCATCAAAACACTACACCCTATCCACTATGGGCGCACGCCATAAGGGGGTGGGAGCCCTCTTTTCTTCATGCAAATACACATAGGGATGTGTGCCCTTAGATGAATTCTAGGGGGTGTACATCTCCTCCCTCAATTTCTACAAAGACTGGGTAAAAATGGTCTTGTCCAAATTTCATCTCATGATTTTAGGACAAACCTTGTTCTCGTTAGGACAAGCCTTATTTTGACTACGATAACCCCTATTCTGACCAAGATAAGTTCTAGTCAGATCAGGACAAATCCATACAGGACTCTTAGATGAGCCAAATCCAATTTAACTCAATCGAGATAAATCAGAATGAAGATAAAAGGAGAAAGTCAAGCTCAATCATGTGTTAGCATGATTTTCTTGAACCTAAATGGATCTAATCCAAATCAATCAAATTGAGTTAGCCCAATTGATAACATTCAGACCTAAATCTTTATTTATGTGATCTAATTAGGTTTAGTTCTATATGGTAATGAGATATATCATGATCTCTATCATCGACATCATCAAAATATCTTTTAATGGACCAAAATCATTCTGATTCATCCAATTAGAATCGTCAATTATTAAGACAATTCTAATTGATTCTAAAATCCACTAGTGACACCTAGCAGTATATGGTGGCAATCCATCAGAATCGAATACGAATCTCTTAATGTAGCTACTTATGTGGTTGGGTTCTTCTATCATGAACCTCGATAGGATCAAGATCAAGGTGAACTCGTCAGACCTAACATCCATCATATGAATAAATCATTCGATTCGAGTCTGATGTGGAACCTTAATAGAAACTCCTTTCTATTAATTCACACTTCCTTGGCCATGGGCTTAAGAACTCAATCTTATGATTATCATCGAGCTACTCCTCATCTATCGAGATTAATAGATCCCCTATGGTGTGATCCAATTCCTACAATGAACATCCTATGGCCAAATAAATCTTAGGATTCCAAATGTTTAGGAGACCGAGTTATGATATAGTCAAACTATAATACACTCAAGGTAAACTATCGATGCACCTCAGGTCAAAGAACCAGACACACAACTGTAGCATCAAGCTAGTCATCAACAAGAAGATAGACTCCCTTATGACTGCTCGAGATGGTCACGCTCAGTATCCTTATTCTCAACAAGTACCTATACTCTCACTCCGGTATGTCTACACCATAGACTCAAGACTCATCTATCCTAAGAAAGCGATCATACATTAATCTTTCTAATCGATTACCATCCTCCTAATGATCCTACATCAAGAGTAATTTATAAATTAATTATGATAACACATGCCTTAAATTTTTAACTCTTGAAAATATGCATTATCATGCTTGTTAACTCAAAGGATATACCACAGACACTTTAAATATACAATATGATAGAAAATAATTTTTTATTAATTTTAAGTTAAAATTATAAAAATGCTCCTAGAAAGTATTTTATAAAGTGTCGGTCAATCTGACTTCTAGGGCACATATCTAATAAACTCTCACTTGATCTAAAGTCAATCGACTACAAATCTAAGTTCCATCTTCTCAAGATAGGCTTTGATTTTCTGCTAGCTCAATGGCTTTGTGAGTGGGTCAGCCACATTGTCTATAATGTTGACTCTCTTGACTTCGACGTGTCCCTCTCGAGGTAATCATGGATGAGATGATACCGCTGCTCGATGTGCTTGAATTTTTTATGAGACCTCAACTCCTTAGCTAGGACTATGGCACCATTGTTGTCACAATATAGAGAAACAATATCTGATGGCATCACTCTGAGCTCTACGGTAAACTTCTTGAACTAGAATGCCTCCTTTGTAGCTTTTGAGGTAGTAATATATTCTACTTCCATGGTGGAGTCTACTATCACCGTCTTCTTGGAACTCTTTCAGCTTACAGCACCACCATTATATAAGAATAGACTACCAAATGTTGACTTTTGATCATCTATATCAGATGTAAAGTCTGAGTCTGTATACCCTTGGATCTGGAGTTCTTCATCACCAAATATCAAAAATATATTCTTAGTCTTTCTTAAGTACTTAAGGATGCATTTTACAGAAGTCTAGTGCTCTTTGCCTGGATTCGACCGATACCTCCTTGTGACACTTACAGCATGGGCGATATCATGTCGTGTACATAGCATGGTGTACATGAGGCTTCCTATTGCTGAAGCATATGGAATCTTGCTCATGCATTCAATCTCTTCAAATGTGTTGAGGCACATCTTTTTGGAGAGATGAATGTCATGTCTGAAGCACACTAGTCCCCTCTTAGAGTTTTCCATACTGAATTTCTTCAGCACCTCCTATATGTACATCTTCTATAAGAGACCCAGCATCCTTTTTGGTCTATCCCTATAGATCTTAATTCTCAAAATAAAGGATGCTTCTCCTTGATCTTTTATAGAAAACTCTTTCAACAAGCATACTTTGACCGAGGTCAACATAGGAATGTCATTTTCAATTAGAAGAATATCATCCACGTATAGTATAAAGAAGATAATAGTGCTCTTACTGATCTTTTTGAAAACACATGATTTCTCCTCATTCTTAATGAAATCAAATGATTTGATTATATCATTGAAATAAGCATTCCAGCTCTGAGATGCTTGATTAAGTTCATAAATGGACCTCTGCAGCTTATAGATCTTGTGATCACCATCATCGGATGTGAAACTAAGTGGTTGTTTCATATAGATATCTTCTTCAAGATATCCATTAAAGAATATTTTTTTCACATCCATTTGTCATATTTCATAATCAAAATAGGCTACAATTACAAGCAATGTATGGATAGATTTAAGCATGGCTATCGATGAGAAGATATCTTGATAGTCAATATCTTCGCGCTAACTATACCCTTTCGCTACTAGCCTAGCCTTGAATGTCTCCACATCTCCATCTACATCTATCTTTCTCTTAAGGATCCATTTACATCCAATAGATACTATACCTTCAGGTAGATCTACCAAGGTCCATACTTAGTTTGAGCGCATTGAGTCAATTTCTGACTTCATCGTCTCTCACCATTTCTCGAAGTCGATATCTGATATCGCCTCATCATAAATTTTGGGATCATCACCATGAACCCCATTTTTCATGAGGAATACTTTTTCTACATCCTTTGAAATGGTACCTAAGTACCTCTCAAGAGGATGAAAAATCCTATTTGATTTATAAGATGGAGGAAGTACTATGTAGATTGGCTCAGACTAACTAGGTTTTATAGGTTCCTTAGCTAGTTGCTTTTCGGAGACTTTCTCCTTGAGCCTGATCTATCTTCTGATGCCACCATCTTGAACAAATTATTTTTCAAGAAAAATAGCATATCGACTTACAATCATATTGTGATCTTTCGAAAGATAGAAGTAATATCCTAATGACTCTTTAAGATATCCAATGAACCAAGATCTAAGAGATCTAGACTCTAACTTATTTGCCTATTGTCTTTTGACATGAGTCGGACAACCCAAAATTCTGAGATAACTCAGACTTAATTTCTTACCATGTCATATCTCATACAGTATGATAGAAATAGTTTTAGATGGAATCCTATTTAATAAATAAATAGCTATCATTAAACTATGTCCCTAAAGAAACTCAGAAAGGTCCATGAAGCTCATCATGGATCAGACCATATCTAATAAAGTCTGATTTCTCCATTCTAAAATCTCATTGAGTTGAGGCATTCCAGGTGGAGTCCATTGTCAAACTATACCATTATTCTTAAGATGGTCCAAAAATTTTCAACTAAGATATTCACCTCCTCGATCTGATCGAAGAATCTTAATAGGCTTTTCAATTTGCTTTTCTACTTCATATTTGAATTTTTTGAACTTTTCAAAGGCTTCATACTTGTGTCACATTAGGTACACATACTCATACCAAGATAGATCATCGGTAAAGATGATGAAATAAAAAAATTACCTCTAGTCGGTACATCAAATGGGCTGCACACATCTATATGTACCAGTGCAAGTAGGTCCATAGTCCTTTTCCCATATCCTATAAAAGATAGCTTGATCATTTTATCTTGAAGGCATGATTCATAAATCGGATATGACTCGAAAGCCAATGGATCCATTAGTCCAAATTTTTTCAATTTGTTAATCTTATCTTTAGCTATATGACCGAGCTTAAGGTGCCATAGATATCTTTTATTGATACTATCCCTAGGTCATTTTGTTCCTATGGCATTCATGTTTTGCTTGATATTAAAATAAAAACATCTACATGTAATTGATAGAGACCGTTAATTAAGAAACTACTTGCAATTTTATTTCTTTCATAAAGAGTTGTATAGTGGTCCTTAAAGAAACTAATTACATAGTTCTCTTATGCTAAACATTAAATAGAAATTAAATTTTTGCTTGCAGCAGGTACAAAGTAACAATCTCTAAGAACTAAGACTAATTCAAATGGTAGTCGAAGAGGATAGCTTTCCACAATCACAGCAGCAACTCTTGCTCAATTTTCGACATGCAGGATCATCTCACTATCCCTCAGCCTCCTGCTCTCCTCAAGATCCTGCATAAAAATGCAAAAATGAGCACTAGAACAAGAGTCAAGCACACAATTGAATGTAGAAGAAATTATAAGGTTAGTCTCAATGATGAGCATACCTCCAAAAGAACCGGCCTCCTTATTTTTCAGGCTAGCCAGATATGAAGGGCAATTCCGCTTCTAGTGGCCGTCAGTGTTGCAGTAAAAATATTTTTCTTTGTCCACGGTCTTCTTCTTCTATTCTTCCTTATTCTTCTTCTTTTCCTCAATCTTCTGCTTCTTCATAGACTTCTTTTTCTTTCCAAAAGATTTTCTTTTGGAGAAAGTTCGCTTCATAGCAAGAATTGAGCCCTTTGAACCTTCCTTATTCTTCTTCTTCCCCTCAACCTTCTGCTTCTTCACAGACTTCTTTTTCTTTCCAAAAAATCTTTTTTTAGAGGAAGTCTGCTTCATAACAAGAATAGAGCCTTTTAAATTTGATAAGCAGTAACCAGCATATTCATTAACTCAACCATGGTGCATTGAAGCTTATTCATATGGAAGTTCAATATGAACAGTTCAATATGAACAGCCCATAAGTATCAGTCAAGGACTGTAGGATCACATCAATCTATAGGTTCTTGTCTATTATGACATCGAGCTTCTCAAGCTCTTCTAGATCCTTGATCATCACCAGGCAATGATCATGGACCGACTGTCCATACGTATCTACATCTTAAAGAGTCTCCTCGAAACTTGATAATATGCTGCGCAACTCTATTCACCAAATAACTCTTGCAGATGAGCCAACATTTGACGAGTAGTCCTAATGTCTTCATGTTGGTGCTGCAACTCATCTGACATTAAGTGCAATATGTAGCACCTGGCTTTATTATTATCATCCGACCACTTCTCATGAGATGCTATCTGTTCGATGGTCGGATGATCTGGTATAATGAAAATTTTTTGGTCCAATACATAAGATAGCTTCTCAAAACTCAAAATAATTTTTAAGTTTCAGAGCCAATCCTTGCAATTAGATCCGATTAGTCTGTGGGTATCTAGGATTTGGGCTAAGAGGTTTGATGTAGATATTTTTCTACAGAGAGTCAAAGTTTCTACATAGACTTGTAATTGGACTTGACCAATTTATTTAAAAATTTTATTTTTAAATAAATTTAGACTTCCACTATTTTCATGGATTCCTACACTTTCTTAGCAGAGATGCAAAAATCTTCACGATCAAAGAATTTTAGTGGATGGTGCGGTCCCATCGATTAGCTCACCACCTCATCTAACAGTTATTGATGATGGGTCAACTGATGAGTGGACAACTCTTGTCCAATATTTTTCTAAACATGGTGCACCCAAACTTGGTCTCTAACTCATGAAGCTCACCATGCCCGAGATATTGCTTCACTCTTTAGTTAAGTCAGACCCACCATTTATACAAACTAGATTTCTGATTGGGACCCTTACCATATCCAAAATATTGAGTCCAACCCATCCTCCAATCTATAGCATCTAATGCATAATAGATATGGTTGCATCTTCTCGGTGCAACTGAATCACTATATCCAATCGAGAACAATCAACCCTGGAAAGAACCCGCACAACTACAATGATGGAAGACCAATTGACTTAATATTTTCTTAGAAAGATTTGATTTAGGTCTCTTAGACTTGACTTAGTCATAACGATTATAACTAACCTAGTGGCATGGGTTAGCTCAAATAATTAGCCACCTCAATCCAGAACTGGATCGATCCAATCGATTAGATAAGTGAGATTGGTGGGAGGGATATGCCATTAACTTGCCATGAATGCATTTAGGTAGAGTAGCTCTCAATTAATGACCACTGATCGTATCTGCCAAACTTACCTTAGACACCAACTTGTCTGACCAAACTGATCGGGTTAGCCTACAATCCAGACTCGAACTATGGAGTAAAGTTAGATCTTAAAGTGATTGACTACATATGGCTATGAGTTGACCTTGACCAAGACTTATATCTGATAGGCTGGTCAAAACTAAGCACTTTTGATCCCACCTAATCAACTCTTGATTCGGTTTGATCAACTACTTAACCTAATGAGCTACCCATTTCCAAACCCATATTTTATGAAGGTGTCTTAGATCTAAAAATTCATAATTTTAGATCTAATTAATTTCATAAACTTAATTCTTAATTAAGTCCAAGGATTCAAAAAAAATAAAACATGCATCAAAGATCCTAAGATTTTAAGATCTAGGATTTTGTAGAAAAGTAAGTTTTAATTTCTGATTAAAGACAAACACAGCACCCCTACATGCCATAAGAGCATTCCATCGAATGAAAAAAGAGGATCTTTAAATCCTTCTTACTCTTATGACCGAATGGTCAAGAAGAATGCCTTAATCAAAAATATAAAAACCATACTACAAAATTGTTTAATAAGAACACATATATCTCATATATGATTAAAGATCTAAACTATGCATGCTTTGCATATATCATAATTTAAAATATATAAATACATATTTCAGATCTGATTATATCTCATGTAATATCTAAAAATGAACACTTAAATGATCACATCATAAACATTTCAATCTACACTATTCATGGCATAGATCTATTAAAACTAGTCTAGACATGCATCATATACATCACCTACATAAAAGAATTAGATGCACCTACTGATTTTAGATATAGTTACATCTCATGTAATATCTGAAATCTAAATTATCAGATCACATAATAAAAATTTTAGATCAAAACAAATAGATCTAAAGAACTACAAACCTGGCTCTGATACCAGTTGAAGGAAAAACTAGTTTTCCAACCGCAGGATTGATCTGATTTGATCAAATCTAAAGCAAAATTTTTAAAATTTTTTTCTATGATCCAATCAGATTTGAGAGATTTTAGATCTGATTGGAATGATCTGATAGCAAAATAAAAATTAAAATTAAAATAGCAACATCTTATGTTACCTGATCGAATAAATCGTTTGTCCGCTGTGATGATCTGACAAATGATCCAAGATTCTGATAGAGCCATGCAGGCGCCCGGCCTCTACTATAGTCTACTTGAGTTAGATCTAGAAGTCCTCTCCTTCTAGATCTAATCTCAGAAGATCAAATCAAAAATCTTTTGGTGCACCTTCGAAAAGGATCTTCGACAGCAGGACGTCCATCACATGAACTAAAACTGCTTTGCCTGATTTTTGCGCCTGCAGGACCTTGGCCTTTTCTTGCAGTTTCGCCCATCTCCTTGGGCATGGAGAAGAGGGAGAAGATCAGAGGGAGGGGGCATGGAGACGGAGAGAGGGGCAGAGCTTTGCCATGGATTAATTGCAATTCAAAATAAGAGCACAGCACATCTATTTATTAGTTGCAACCCTGGAGTCCTAGAGCTTTAAGCAAACACTTTGCTTAAAGCAGAAGGACTCTCTTCTAATTTCGATGCCCCATATCAAAATTTTACTTCATTTTGTCACACAAAACAAAGGGGAAATTGGCATGGAAAAAGAGAGACAGAGATGGGATGGTGCAAGACATTATCTCCTAGTGTTTGATCTCATCAAAACACTACACCCTATCCACTATGGGCACACGCCATAAGGGGACATGTGCCCTCTTTTCTTCATGTAAATCTACATAAGGATGTGTGCCGTTAGATGAATTCTAGGGTGTGCATGTCTCCTCCCTTAATTCCTATAAAGACTGGGTCAAAATGGTCTTATCCAAATTTCATCTCATGATTTTAGGATAAACCCTGATCTCATTAGGATAAATCTTATTTCGACCAGGACAACCCCTATTTTAACCAGGACAAGCTCCAATCAGATTAGGACAAACCCATACAAGGCTTCTGAATGAGTCAAATCTAATTTGACTCAATCAAGACGAACCAAAATGAAGACAGAAGGAGAAAGTCAGACTCAATCATATGCTAGCATGATTTTCTTGAACCTGATTGAATTTAATCCAAATCAATCGAATTAGGTTAGCCCAATTGATGACATCCAGACCTAAACTCTTATTTGTGTGATCTATTTAGGTTTAGTTCTATATGGTAATGAGATATGTCATGATCTCCATCATCGCCATCATATATCCACCTTTCAATGAACCATAACCATTCTGATTCATCCAATTAGAATTGCCAATCATCAAGATAATTCTCCTAAAATCTACTAGTGACACCTAGCAGTATATGGTGGCAATCCATCAGAATCAAATACAAACCTCTCAGTGCAGCTACCTGTGTGATTGGATTCTTCTATTATGAGCCCTGACGGAATCAAGATCAAGATGAACTCGTTAGACCTAACACCGTCATATGAATAAATCATTTTATTTGAGTCCGATGTAAAACCTTAATAGAAACTTCTTTCTATTAATTCACACTACTATGGCTATGGGCTTAAGGACTCAATCTCATGATCATCATAGGGCTACTCTTCATTTACCAAGGTTGATAGATCCCATATAGGTGTGATCCAATTCCTATAATGAGCATGCTATAGACAAATACATCTCAAGGTTTCGAATAGCTTGGAGATCAAGTTATGGTATAATCAAACTATAACACACTCAAGATGAACTGTCAATATACCTCAGGTCAAAGAACTAGACACATAACTACAGTATCGAGCTAGTCATCGATGAGAAGGTAGACTCTCTTATGACTACTCGAGGTGGTCATGCTCATTATTCTTGTTCTCAATAAGTATCTGTACTCTCACTTTAATGTCTCTACACCATAGACTCAAGACTCATCTATTCTAAAAAAAAAGATCATACATCGATCTTTTAAATCAATCATCATCCTCATGATGATCCTACGATTGCGAATAGTTTATAAGTTAATTATGATTATACATGTCTTAAATTTTTAACTCTTGAAAATATGCGTTATCATGCCCGTTAACTCAAAAAATATACCATAAATACTTTAAATACATAATGTGATAGAAAATAATATTTTTATTAATTTTAAATTAAAATTATAAAAATGCTCCTAGAAAGTATTTTACAAAGTGTCAATCAATCTGACTTCTAGAGCACACATCTAACAATAATAACTAATTTCTACCTCCGAAATATCGTATATACAACTTTTCTTGATTTATTCCAAATTTTCTTTAATTTTTCTTTCTGATAAGCCATTGGATGGGGAGAGAGAACCTCATATGTGGTGCCAACTAGAGTGTCTTCAAGCAGAAGAACTCTAGGTGCCATTTAATCTGAACTTATACAATGTTTCGTGTTGAAAACCCAAGAGATCAATTCTTGCACCCACCATCTTCGACAAGTCAAAGATGGTAGGCATCCTAATAAGAGAGAAGACCTAAGGGGGCTTTTACTTGGTCAAAGCCCCTTGGGAGAAGGTCTCCCACACCAATCTCATGCCCCCTTCTGTCATGCATCAAAAATTTAAGCACCAAAATGGAGGGAGGATTTTATGTGCCTTGGACTCTCCTTCTTAGGCATCTAGATAAGGCCCAAGGGTCCCATCTAATGGGAACCCCTTATGGCTCAACCATATTTTAAATTAAAATAAAATTGGTTAGCCAAAAAGCAAGGATTCGAGCTAAAATTAATTTGGCGAGGAATTAGGTTAGCCAACATGTGCTAGCATGCCAATTTGCCATCCAATTAGGATCCAATGATCCTAAAATTAATTCTTGACCAATTCCTTTGTGTGTGACCCATTGGGCTCCACATCTAACTAGCAGTAGGTCCAAATGCATTTTAATCTAATCCGATTGAACTCAATCTCAATCGATTAGGATTAATGTCGACCCAATTTTGGCAATTAGAAGAACCATCTAATTAAGGATCAAATTATTTTAATTAATTCAATCAAATCCATAAGTCAAGATTGACATCTAGCAATGTATCATGACTATCCAGAAGATGTAAAATTTGATGAAAATACCAAATATACCCTTCAGTGATAAGTATGCGTGCAATTCAATCCTTTAATCATCCTGCATCCTGAATATGTTTATGAGCATGGATAAATGTCAAACTCAAATACATATTCATGTTAATTCTCCATCAATCAATGATAACTCTAATGAATGATTAGAAGCCCTATCTAATCTTTTATTTTGCTCTGGCCAAAGTCACACTGAGTTATCAATAGATGAGAATACATAGGATATCATCTCCTCTTACTAAGAATGATCGATTCCTTGTTGATCCACTCACAAACTTCATGCATACTAGACCATATCCGAAACACTCCTTTTATGACTTAATGTCATAATTGAATATGAACAAAATATTATCATCCACAATATTACAGGCATCACCTAGCTCTGACACTAAATTGTAGATCCATGATATCACTCGAACGTCAATCATCCTTGACATTACAAGCACCGATATCATATTGCGGAAGCTCCTGATCATTAGCACGGATCTGAAGAAACCTGAGATATTCTCTATGGGCAGCACATCACCGATCCTCCACCTAGATCTATGATGGAGTGCCTCCCTCCTTGGACTTGAGGGAGACGCCCCCTTCTCTAGGCCTTCTTCAAGAATCCTAGGGTGGCAACTCTAGAGAGAAGAGAAGAAGAGAGTTGAGGAAGAAAAGGTGTGTATTCTACAGCATTCACAGCTTTTATGAAATCCTAATACAATCTATGTATTTATACATAGCCATTAAGCCCGACCAAAAAATTTTTCGGCTAACCCAATACATGAAAGCACTCACCGAGCCCATGTACACCCATATCTCTCATGCTCTCATCCTCTAGATCTAGATCCAATCCATATATGAATTAGCTCTCTTAAGATCTCTCAAATCAGGCCTTAAGATCTCTAGGATTATCCCAGATCCTAGCCCAAAATAGATCCTCACGTAACTCTACCCGCGCACTAAGCTAGCTCGTCCTGTTACTCTGCCTGCGCACTGAGCCGACTCAGTCTCAGCACTGAGTCGACTAAGTTACACTAGGTCAGCTCAGTCCGAAACTGAGCCGGCCTAGTCCTGTGCCACGCCAGCAGTCCCGAATGCACAGCTCTCTATTTTGCCTATGCTCTGAGACTTAGCCGATCCAATTTTGGACTGAGCCGGCTAGCCTACAGAAAATCTTTTTTCTATAGTCTTGATTCTCCGGCTTTGGTTCCTTGCTTCACTTTGTGTTTCAGATCTCTGAAGCACCAACCAAGCTCCTGAAATCCCTAGAGCCAATCTTCTGACTCCGCCCATGGCATCCTAAGTCTTAGGAGCACCATAAATTCTCACAATCTCCATCTTGGTGCTCCCAAGCCTTGGCAAACCTCTCGGCAATGACCTCCTGCACGATCCCACTGTCCCTGCGCACTCAACAGCCCCTTATGCAATCATCACCTCCGCCAATCCTCTTCAGCTATTGTGCACCCTTGAGGCCTTTAGGATGACCGCCTCCACCGCTGAAGACTTATGCTTACACCTCTGCACCATCCTGAAATTCTAGGATCCCTTCTGCCTAGCAGTTGCATCATTTTTTCTGGACTTTCCTGGAGAACCCATAATGTTCTTATACCGACACTCACTGTAAACCCTAACATGGTCTCCTCAGAACTACGTCCGTCCTTCTGCACATGCCGCTCCATCTGAAACTGTGCATCATTGATGCTGGTGCTAGGATATCGATCCTCCCATATCCGTTTGCTCTGAACTCATGTCAAATTTCTCTTTAATTGTGAAGCCATCTCTTTAGAGCTCCACCTATATCCGAAGTCCACCTGATGCCACAGAAGCCGACTCTATCATCGAGTCCCTCGAGGCCAACCACTCAACGCTGCACTACTAAGCCTGTCGCTGCACCTCGAATACCGTCGCTGCCCCTTCGAACTCTCCATGCTCCATGGATCCCTTCAAAGCCATTTTGGATACTCCACAATCGACGGGCACCTCCAAAACTCAAGAGCTCATCCAACTCTTCTGAATCCAGCGATTGAATCCTAGAAAATTTCACCCTAGTCCTTCTCTTCTACCCCTACACTAGCCATCACTTCAGTTGTGTCTGGAGAACCATCCTCTACCTAAACCGTGACTCTTCCTGATGCCCCTGTAGAAGAAACCTGATCCATGATACTTCCGACTGCTAGAGATCTTTTAGAACTCCCTAAGACCTCCTGGCTCTCCCTGAGACCTACTTTCAATCTTCCTAAGAAGCTCCTGACACCATCTACTGAGATACACTCCTCGCCTACTGCACCACTGAGCCTCTCTCAGCCTCATGCTTCCAGGAAAGCGCTCCTGCAGCACTCCAGTGCTCCCTGACTTATCTCTACGCCGCTCTACAGTCGCCCAGCCCTAATCTGCTGGACCTCCAAGGATCATCCATCTCGATCACTTCCAAGGCTTCGCAAATCCATGCTCTGATCGAACCATTGAATACATCTCCAACTACTTTTCCACCTTCCAGACACTAAAGAATGTATAGTCGCTTCTTCAGCCTTCCTTCGACCATTATCCCTTGGAAAATCTCTCTTCAACAGCCTTACACTATCCATCTTCCTAGAGAACCCTGATGCTCTCTGTTGAGATACCTCTCTCGACTGCTGTATCACCGAGCCTCTCTCAATCCTACATCTTCAAAAAAGCGCTACTGCAGCACTCCAACGCTCCTTGTCTGTCATATAACCATCGTACATCCTGACCTTTCCACCAAAATTGATCAGCAAATCATGCACGAAATCCTTCCACCCCGAGAAAATTTTTTTCTATTAATCCTCTCAACCTCCACCTTCAATCTGCGCTCTCAATTGACCAAACCACAGCAATAACCAAGATAGATTTGAGACATATCATAAAATTCTTATGTAGATTTTTGATTTTATCTTGTACGACATCTCCATTCCTTCCATGCACCATCAGGCTCTGAAACTTAGCTCTGATACCATATTGTCATCCACAATATTTCAGGCATCATCTAACTCTGATACCAAATTGTAGACTCATGATATCGCTCGAATGCCAATCATCCTTGACATCACAAGCACCAGTATCATATTGCAGAAGCTCCTAATCATCAGCACGGACTTGAAGAAACCTGAGACGTTCTCTATGGATAGCACACCACCGATCCTCCACCTGGATCTATGATGGGGCGCCTCTCTCCTTGGGCTTGAGGGAGATGCCCCCTTCTCTAGGCCTTCTTCAAGAACCCTAGGATAGCAACTATAGAGAGAAGAGAAGAAGAGAGTTGAGGGAGAAAAGGTATGTATTCCACAGCATTCATAGCTTTTATGAAACCCCAATACAACCTATGTATTTATACATAGCCATTAGGCCTGATCAAAAAACTCTCCGGCTAACCCAATATATGAAAGCACTCACCGAGCCCATGTACATCCATGCCTCCCATACTCTCATCCTCTGGATTTAGATCCGACCCATACATGAATTAGCCCCCTTAAGACCTCTCAAACCAAGCCTTAAGACCCCTAAGATCATCTCAGATCCTAGCCCAAAATAGACCCTCGCGTAACTCTGCTTGTGCACTGAGCCAGCTCAGTCTCAGCACTGAGTCGACTAAGTTTTACTGGATCGGCTCAGTCTGAAATTGAGCCAGCTCAGTCCTATGCCGTGCGAGCAGTCTCGAACGCGTAGCTCTCTATTTTGCCTATGCTCTGAGACTTAGCCGACCCAGTTTTGGACTGAGCCAGCTAACCTACAAAAAATCTTCTTTCTGCAGTCTTGATTTTTCGACTTTGGTTTCTTGCTTCACCTTATATCCCAGGTCTCTGAAGCACCAATCAAGCCCTTGGAATCCCCGGAGCCAACCTTCTGAGTCCGCCCATAGCCTCCCAAGGCTTGGGAGCACCATAAATCCTCACACAAAAAATATGGGCTTATGTGCATAAGGTGTCATGGTGATCTCAGGTCTAAAAATCACTTGCACAACTTTGACTTAGAGAATTATTTTTTGATATACAATAAGGTTCCATAAGATATTCTCTTTAGTGAGTCAATTTAGTGAACTCATTCTTTGATGAGCACCTATATCCTTGTATTAGTGTCCCTATACAAGTGGCTTGTGAGATCCGCCACCCCTCCATTGAGCATACATAGGATGTGCCAGTCTATCCAGAATATTGATCCCTGACTCAATGTTCCTCCAACCAGAAATGTTCAAAATTAGGATTTTAGGATTTTAGGTCTCACAGGCTTAACTCATTCATGTCTCCTAAAAACATTGACCTAATCTTTGGGGTTCATAATCTTTAAATATAAAAGATACGACTAGAATGATGAATCAAATACCTCAATTTTATTGATATCAGAATAAATATCATTACATAAGTTGGGGATTATACAAAAAAGTCCCATCACATCACGTGTGATTGGCTTGTAGGACACTTATTCTTTCATAGAGGATCTCAAAAGCCTATTCTTGATGGAGAGTCACAAGCTATATTTATCGACTAGACTAAGGACCTTTTTAGATTTTAATGTAACTTCTTCCTTCCATCAAGGACACACAACCAAAATAGGATTTTTATTTTGACTTGAGTTTATTCTTATCTCGAAAGAGTTTTCATTATTTATAATTATTACCCTAATTATCTTAAATTATCGTTAGCGATAATATTGAAAGTGTACTATTAAGCCCCTAAAATTTAGGGATGGATACAATAGTTATATGAAATCAAGAAATGTATTTGACTTAAATCCTAAATCCAGTTTGAATTGATTTGGGATTAGACTTGAATTATGTTAGCCTTCAATGTTGATCTAATGCCCAAATCAACCATCAAATACATCCTTATACAAAATATAAACAATTTTCCATGAAACCTTAGAACAATAACTTAAGGGTCATGTTTATTAAACCATGCTCTTTATCATAATAAAGGGTATTTTAGTTGAACATCCCTATTCTAAAGGGTTCCGCATAATCCATAAACAAGCATAATTGTTGTACATAATTATCTTAATATTCCTGAAACATAAATGACATTCTGTTAATTCATTCATTCTATAACTTTATATTATGAATTATATATTTCATCATAATGCATCTTTGATGGGTTATTGACTTCTGACCAACCTAATCAGGGGTTTCTCATATAAATGAGTGTAATTAAAAAGGAATCCAAGGCATGCCATGCAAGCATAGTTCCCACATTACTTTGATGACATAATATAACTTCGATCTTCATGAGATTAACTCATATTGTCGACCCAACTTTTCTGTGTCAATTTCACAGCCTGCACAGCTCAAGGTTGTCTTGGACCCCTTGGTCTCTCGAGGTGAGGTGATTCTTTTCGGAAGCCACAGATCTTTGGCGAACTGATGCATATTCTGAAAATACAAGAGAGTAGCAATAGCACATAGTTCAGCTTTTAAGCATAACCTTTTGACAAGAGAACCAGGTGGCAAACTGGCTGGCCAAGCACGATAACAGCATATACCAACCTTCTACTAAGATAATATAAGCCTTCGAACTTAGACCCTGTATCTCAGTTCCATGTCCAATATAGATCTAAATTTTCATTACAGGCAGTTATATGCTGTTAAAGGGTTGATGTTGGAACACTGACACAGCCATTTACTTGTCAAGCCAATGGATGGCTCACATGGGAGATATATATAGTAAATATAGAATTATCAGCCCATCCATGGCTGGCAAACCAAACAAGGTATGTAGTACATCCAGGACAAAGCACAACAGAGTAAACAATGATGTATCCTTTCAATTGTAGCTAAGATGAGAAACTGATTGTAAGAAAGTATCATGTTCATTTCTGATTGAACAAACTAACTGTGGATAAGAGAAGGTAGATGAATCAATAGCAGTCATGTTTTCAAATTTTAAGTTCTTCCTCCTGCTTCTGTACAGATTGTAATAAAGCTGAACCAAATGAACAATCAACATTTTACAAGAAACACTAATAAAATATATGCGTCATTTGAAGAGCTACAGAACCAAGATTTCATAATGACACAGTAAGAAGCCAAATCCAGAATTTTCAGTGGATCAGATTCACTTCAGGAGAAATCATGATTGAGAGGTCGAGAGGCATATTTTAAAAATTTTCTGCTCAGATCCAGATCAGATCTAACACTTTTCATCGGATCTAATTTATAAATCGATAATTTTAAGAAAATAAAATTAAATTAATTTTGACAAATTAATTTTTATCTTGATCTTGGGTAATCTGATTACCCGTTCATTTGATCAGCTATGGTAAGCTCTGAGGTTCTGGATCTAGCAAGAACAGAAGACCAGATATTAGTATAGCCTTTTTCTAATATAAATTTCATTCCTCATCTTAGTTAAAAATAAACAGATATCAGTGGAAATGTTAAGTGCATTAGATGACAAGTCACAGGCATTCCAAAGTGATAAGAGGACTGGAAACCAGAAACCAGAATACCCAGCCAACCCTGATTCCTAATCTACTACTTAATAGCTACACAGTGCTGCTAGCCTGGGAGGGTGAGTCACAATGTCTTGGTTGTCTCATGTTAAATATGATTGATAAAAGCCACCCAATGATCAACTATGATCCATGCTTATACAGGATATATTCAGTCAGTAACTCATGCAAATTGGCTCTGATAGATGATACCATACATAATCTAGTAACTAGTGGGCACATGCTCCATAGGTTTAGTACTTCAACTCTGATAATGGAGCCATGCTAGGACAACAAAATTTAAGCACTTAATGTGGCACTCAAGGCAGCTGATGAGTGCTAGAAGGGATAAACATTTGATATACTGAAGTGGGAAGTCTAGTGAGAGGTACAAGAATTTAACTCTACTAATAACGCAGGTAATAATCAACCCCATAGTTACATCCAAGTAACTAGCAGATTTTAGCAAGGGAAATACAATACCTGCATGCATGACTAAATAAGATGTGAATTATGGATGCATATGAAAAAGTAATTGGCAATTCTAAAGGGGTGTTTGGTTCATGACCAAAATTGGAATCGGAATGGAAATTAGAATAGATTGGAATCAGAATGTCAAAATCTCTCAAAGAATTTAGTTCGTGACCGGAATCAGAATCGGAATTAGAATGAAAATTTGAATCTTTAGAAAAGAGTGGGGATTGAGTTTTAGGTAAATTGGGCTATTCTCATTCCACTCAGAAATCGAAATCAAAATGGGACTCCTCTAAACCAAATGGTTGGAATGGAAGTCATCCATTCCCATTTCCATTCCGGACCCCAACTCCCTCCAACCAAACACCCCTTAAATCAAATTTATAGATAGTCAACGCTTCAAATATGTCAATATATTTTTTTTTCTCCTCAAAATAACATAAGCAATTACATAGTGTTCACTCTCCGATACCTGGTGGCATCTTGCTAGATTCCACTACCTCATGATAGCTTTTACTTCCTTCAGGGAGTTCCTTGACCTTTAACAAAATAAACATGTTAGTCTATATTTACTAAGATGAAGCAAAAGGAAGAGTTCCTCCATACTCTTACCAGCACTTCAGGTAACTTAAGGTTCATTCCAGTGCTTTCCAGGTTCTTTAGCAAGCATTCAACCTTAGCAACCATATCTGTAGACTGAATAGCGCAGAAATTATAAAGTAAATTTGACACAAACTTATAATGGAGAAGAGAAAGAGGTTGAGAAAGATGAGTGAATAAATGCTAAATTTCCATGTTTATTGGTCAGTGCTATAAAACAAAACAGAAACTACATAATTAAATAAAATGAAATGAAGAAAATTTCATGCTTACTAAATCTATAAGACTTAGAATGTATATAAACAGAAAACAGCATTCAAGACTAATAAACACAATGGTAGTGCAGTCAAGAACTATATCAAATTTAGGACTAAGTGGAATTTATCTTCAATCTAATCTGACTAGAGGATTGATCAAAATTTCAACTACCAACAGAACCCATTATATATACAAAATTCTATATATATTGTAAACTTGCATTATATTAACAAGTGACAGAACTATTCATAAAAAGAAATACTATCAATCAACAGAAATAATCAATGATCTGGATGCCGGTCACCAACCTGAACTTCGGGTCTATAATCCTTGGTTCCTTGAAACAAAGATTTCATATTTTTCACGAATTTACAATGTATCATGAACAATAAAGGATATTTAGAATACTAAAAAAAGTTGAATGCCTAGACATAGAACTAATTTAGGAGAATAGGTATAGAAAGAAACATGGTCCTTAATTATCATGTCGTACATAACCACAAATCAGGTCAAGAATCTAGAGTGCATATCTTGCTACGTAACAAGAAATATAATGATGCATTTATTTTTGTACCAAGAATTAACTAGTTAAGATGTTGTTATATCCTGTAGCTTAATGGAATGGACACAAGAAGGCCATTTTCTTTTATTGGGACAAGTTCTGTATCATTTGAACAGTGAGATCTCACAGCCAGCTACAAGTGATTATAAAATCAGATGCTCTTTAAAGTTTAGTAGGAACAATATGCTGATTCCTTAGTCATTACTATTATAGAATTGATGACAAGCTTAACCCATGTAACTTATCACCATTCTTCATTGCAATTTCTGGAACCAATTTTTTGCTAATTATTCTATCAACAACAAGCCACGCAAGTTTAGAAGTCAACCAGGCTACACTAGTTTGCCTTAAGAATTTCTTCAACTGTCATCTGTGAGATAAAATGACCGCTTTTGTCACCATACTTCTACCTCCCGACCCCTTAATAGACAATTGCAATTCATGCAACCCATCCTATACTTAGTCACCTGAATCAAGAATAAGTTTGGTTGCAGAAACAGGGAAGAAGGCACTTAGTATATATTACAGGAAGCAGTTGCAGGAGTAAGATAAGGAAGGGATTCCATAGTAAGCACAGAACCAGATGTAGAAAATTTTGGCTAATATAACCTTATTTCCCAACTTTCATGATGTCAATGCCATGTTACATTCCTAGCTAGGGCTTGGCAGAATTTTTGGAGTTAGATCACCACCTCTGATACCTCATGATATAATGCCAAGTTACCAATGAACTTTGATCATTGTTAGCCTGTCAACTGTAAGTATCATCACCAAATTCTAGTGGGCCTTAGGGGTATGGTAGAAAGCTTCCTTCTAAGAGATTGCTTGTTAAACATTTTCCTTTGTGTCTTTGTCATCTTAGTGCTCAAAGTCCAACCTAGCGTATTGAGATAGTTAAGGTTCCAACCTTCAGCATTGCTAAGATTTCTCACTTTGCAGTGCTTCCAACCTTATTCATTCAACTGCCCTTTATTATGTGAGAATTCTGTCAGGGCAGTATAATTCTCAATTCAGTAGCAATGATGTTGTTTATTTCAAAGCTTCCTAGACATAAATGATCACCCAGATCCACTAAAGATTCAAGCCATTAACAGAAGTTCAATGAGTGCATTTGTTTATCTGATATGGGATAATTTTGAAGGGTTATTTATATAATTTTGAAATTTGAGTTGAATACCATTGTAGAATAACAGACTGCATACTGACATTCATTACGTGAAGAAACTCGGCATCAAATGTCTACATGGATAAAGACAACTATCTCGCACATTCGTTAAGAAATATAAATCTAATGCATTTGTTTTGAAAGTTCACAGTTTAAGGATGACATATAATGAGAATCCTCTGGGCATACTAGATGAGAAGACCAAGATCTGAAAATGGAGTAACAAGACCAAAGAATTATGGACAAAACTTGAATAGAAATCCTCTGAATGCATAGATATCACTGGAGGCCTAAACAAAGGATCTAGAAGCTATGATTTTCTTGACAACTGAAGTGAAACAAACAAACAAAGACCATTATAGATTCACAGAGAAAGGTAAGAGGAATAAACATTACCTCACTTTATGCAAATTAAGGATGAGAAGTAAGATTCCCTAAAAATGGAAAAGATCCTCAAGTTAAAATAGAAATTATGCGTAATATCTGATTCAAGAAGCCCTTTTCCTCCTAGAAGAATACCACTTACAATATCATCTTGTCTCAGTATATGAACGTTAATCAATATGCAAAGCACTAAAGTTTAGAAACATGACCAAAGAATTCTATGTGGTCACACTCCCAGCAACAAGAGTGGTAGCACGCAAAGCAAATATTTCCTACATCTTTTCCTCTAGTTTGCACATTTCTGTGTTCAAGATGTTTTGAAGCTAATCAAGAAGAATCAAATCCATTGTTATTTCAGATTTCAATCAAGAAGAATCAGACCAAGAAACATTTATGTCATACCTGTGCTCCAGGATCTTTGCTGTCGATCATCAAAGACTCATCGGTGCCCCATAATTTCTGGATTTCTTGCGCCCCAAAAACTTTCTCCAGATCTATCTTCATCTTGGCGCACTTCCAAGCCACGTCCACCTCGTCCCTAACACACTCGAACAACTCCCTGTTGCTCGTTCTTGCTTCAGCCTAACGCAATCACCACATAATCATTCCAAAAACGATCACCAACACAAAAACCCTAAAGAGAGATAGGAGAAAAGGAAATTAGAAGACAAAAGGAATCCAAGAGACTTCAGAGATAGAGCAAGAACCTTGATCTCTTCCAAGTGTTTCTCCGTCTCATGGAGACGATCCTCGAGATTGTAGATCTCATGCTGTAGAAGCCTGCGGTCTTGCTGGCAGGCTAAGATCCTCCGCTGCATGAAATGCTGGAAGGTGGAGGTGCCGGAGGAGCGATCTGAAGGGAGATCCATATTCTGATTGTGACTGTGGGGTTCAAGAAGAGGAACCAAGGAATGTGGAAAGGTGGAGAGAAGCTTAGAAACTAGAGAATCCCTCAAAGAAGAAGCTCTGAACGAAAGAACAATGGAAGGGAAGGCAAATGAGAGAAAAGAAGAGGAGAGGAACATGGAGGGAACAGGGAGGAGGGAGGCTGGTTTCAAAGAGCTTCCGGAATCCTTAACCGAAATAACTAAAGCAGCAAAATCCCTAACCGAAATAGGCGGTAAGCACAATTCCTTTTGGTTATTCTAAACGGCCAGGGCGGCACCAACTAAAGCAGTAAAATGTGCATCTTTGGTTCCTGAATAAATAGAAATTGACACAAAATATTTATCCAGATAACGGACAAAAATGAAAATTTTTTTAAATATTATTATTTAAATATTAAATTTTTAAAAAAATATTTTTTAAATTTATTTTTGAATCTATCCTAAATATTGATGCAGAATCTGGTCGTCATCGGAACCAGCTGAAGTGGAGATGGACGAGGTCACCGCCGGGGATCTGCAAAATAAAATCCCATCCGAAGCCGATGGGATTAGCTTCGACAGGACCCTCCGACGATCAAGTCAGCTCTGGCCAACAGGAATGGAGTGCTCGGGAATAAGTTCCGCAGAGCTTAGAGAAGGAGAGGAGAGCTTAGAGCTTAGAGATCAGAGGTTAGAGTTAGCGTATTCAGAGGGCTCTTTTTATAGCGGAGCTTGATGGTGACAGTTGTAGCCGCATGTTGATGGGCCGCTCAAGATCCGATGGAGTCAGTCTCATGGAAAGGTGCCGTCTACAATGAGTTGATGGTGACAGCCATCGCCGCCTGATAGTGGGTCGCTGTTGCTTGCAGCGGACTGATGGTGATGGCTGCAACTGTCTTGGTATTGAGCCGCTCGGGGCCGAATGAAGGATTGAAGGACTTTGATGTGTACCCATTTCGGAAGAGTTCGGACTCCTTAAGAAGGAGCTCGGAAGGAGTTCGGCTCCCATAGGCGTCTGACTGGAGGTGAGTGGCTAAGGCCCGATCGCTGGAGAGCTCGGTAGGAGCTCGACCGACCGAAGGGGATGTCTGGGAGGAGTCCGACTGGAAGAGCCCGGCTCTTGAAGAAGTTCAGTCAAAGGATGTCTGGGATGAGTACAGCTCTCCGAAGAAGTCCGACCGAAGAGGAAGCTTGGAGGGAGTTCGGCTCTCGTAGGTGTCTGACCGGAGGAGTGCGACTAAGGCTCGGCTGCTGGGAGTTCGGAAGGAGCTCGACCGCTGAAGAGTCCGACCGGGGGATGACCGCCGGAGAGTTCACTGAGAAGTTTGGCCGAGGGACGACTGCTGAGGAGTTTAGCCGTTGGAAGTCCGAAGAAGCTCGACCGGCTGAAGGAACGGCCGCTGAGGAGTTCGACCGATGGACGACCGCTGAGGAGTTTGGCCACTGGGAGTCCGAAAGAGCTCGACCGCTGAGGAGTTCGGCTAAGACCCGACCGCTGAGCAGTTCGACCGGCTGTAAGAGTTCGGCTAAGACTCGTCCGCTGAAGCTCTTCCATGGCTACTGGTTGCATTAGGCTGAGCATCGAACTAGACTTTGACGGGAGCGGGATTTATCCCCAACAATAGCCTCCCCACTCTCGAGTTCGAAACTCGAAGGAAGGGAGTACAGAAAAGGTGACTGTCGAAGTCTTCTTCTGGGCTCCGTGCTGGTTCAGGTTGAAGCTCGGGGGAGATCTCATCTCTAGCTAAAGTTGATGTTGAAGTTGAAGCCTGGGGGAGATCCCATCTCCAACCAAGATTGAGGTAGGCCTTGTCTCCTGCGATCGAGGTCGGAGGTTGAGCTCATCGGGGGCGACATTGTCTCCTACAGCTGAGGCTGACTTGGGGGAGATCTCCTCTCCTGCAGCCGAGATCAATACGGACGCTCGAGAGAGATCTCATCTCTGATCGAGATTGGCTTGGTCGATCGGGAGAGATCTTATCTCTGGCCGAAGTTGGCTCGGTCTCCTGTGGCCGAGGTTGATGCGGACGCTCGGGGGAGATCTTATCTCCTGCAGACGAGTTTGCCTCGGGGGAGATCTTATCTCCTGCAACCGAGTTTGCCTCGGGAGAAATCTTATCTTCTGCGGTCGAGGTTGACCACGGTCGTCGAGAGATCTTTCTCGGCCGAGATTGTCGCTTGGAGAGATCTTATCTCTGTTGAGGTTGCTCTCGAAGAGATCTTATCTCTGGTCGAGATGTCAGCGTCGTTGTCGCTGGGAGAGATCTACTCTGCCGAGGTGCTTCCCGGAGGATCTTATCTCTGGCTGAGGTTGTCGCTCAGAATAGATTCTATCTCTGACGAGTGTTCTGGGGAGAGATCTTATCTCTGATCGAGGTTGTCGCTCGGAGAGAGATCTTATCTCTGACCGAGGTGCTCTCGGGAGAGATCTTATCTCTGGCCGAGGTTTGTCGCTCGGGGGAGTCTTTTTTTGGCCGAGATTGCTTCTCGGAGAGATTTATCTCTACCAAGGTTGTCGCCACGGCGCTCGAGAGAGATCTTATCTCAATCGAGTTGTCGCTCGGGAGAGATCTTATCCTAGCCGAGGTTTGAAGGGTCTTTACCGCCCATGTTAGGACAAGGTTCTCCTTCTGTTCTACACGGCGACTATTAACTGCTTCTTCCTATCATCACATAATTTTGCACCCGAAATAAGTATATTTATGAAAGGAAAGAACTTTATGAAAGAAAGTTAATGGCAACGCATTTCCGATTCTTTTATTTCAGGTCGTGTAGCGTTTTTTCTCCGCATTTCTTTAGCGGACGACCCTTCTATCTTATGCTGCCCTCCTCAATTTGGCCATGCTTCTCCTTGGCTTTGACGTTGGGAGTGACGATCGCCGATTACCAAGCTCCTCCCTGGGTAACGTTGATGACGCCGTGGGCGCTGACCTTGTCGTTCTTATTACGGAAAGCACCCTTGGCGATCTTCAGGCTGGAGTTGAAGAAATTTTCCAGCCGCCCCCTTTCTAACAACTCCCCAATTTCGTCTCGGAGCTGCATGCATTCCTCAGTGTCATGGCCATGGTCGCGATGGTAAAAGTAGTACTTGCTTCGATCGCGCTTGTTGGGAAGACCTAAACCTCTCTGGTCTTGGCAGCGGTTCTTAACTTCGGTGAGAATCTGAGTTCAGAGCATAAGGGGGGCGTATCGTTGAACCTTTTGGAAGGAGGCCTTCGTGCCCCTTTGTCGGATCTTCCTAGGTGGCAAGCTCGAGGAGTTTAGGCCCGCCTGCTCTCGGAGGGAGTCCATGAGCACGGCCGAACTTTGTTCGGCTCTCCATCGTCTGCCAGCCGCTCCCTTAAGGCTTCTTCGTCCTTCAACTTGAAGGCTTCTTCCGCATGGGTATATCTCTCGGCCCGAGCTAACAGATCGACGAAGTCCATGGGATACTTTTTTTCCAGGGATAACAGCAAGTCATTTTTCTGAAGGCCACCCTTGAGTGCGGCCATCGCAACAGACTGGTCCAAGTCCCGGACCTCCAATGCCGCGGCGTTAAATCGGGTGACATAAGCCTGGATGGATTTTTCTTACTTCTGCTTGACATTCATCAGGGAATCCGAACCTCGGTGCGGACGTCGGCTGTTGATGAAGTGGGCCGTGAACTGACTGCTCATCTGGTCAAAAGAGAAGATCGTACTCGACTTCAACGTCGAGTACTAATTTTTTGCTACTTCTTTTAAGGTAGATGGGAAGGCTCGGCACAGCATGGCGTCTGAAGCACCATGGAGTAGCATCATGATCCGAAAGGCCTCTAGATGATCAACTGGATCAGAGGTTCCATCGTAGCTTTCAAGTTGAGGAAGCTTGAAGTTCGATGGGACGGATTCTTGCATAATCTAGAGGGAGAAAGGAGGATCGGCGTGGACGTCGGCATGATGAGCCGGGGCGACGTGGCCGAGCTCTTCAATCCGCCGATCCATCTCCCGCAGTCTGTGATCAAGGGCATCATCCTGATCGCAGATCTTGGGGGACTTCCGACTACAAATGGGAAAGGTCTCCTCCAGAGGAGAACCATGATCCGAACATGGACTCCGACTCTCTGTTTTCCTTTCGAAGGGGCGGCGGGCACACCAACCCAAGTACCCTTCCTTGGGGCCGATTCTCGACGTCCGGATGGCAGATTTTCTGGTGGAGTCACCACCAGAGGCTGCTGCATGGCCCGCATTACATCCGTGAGGCCATGGACCTGTTGGACGAGCAGGTTGAACTGCTCCACATTTATCATGGGTACAGATGGAACCTGAGTTACCGGGGCTGAAGTAGGAGCAGACGGGTCTAGACGGGATCGGGACGCGGAGGCCGTCGATCGTCGAGTCGAGACTCTCCTAGATGGCATTTTCTCTTTGGAAAAGAATTCTAAGAAGAGAGATCTCTGGAGAGGGAAGAGGAAAATTATTGCCGAGCACTCTTTTAAGAACAAGGGAACCTCGAAGGTTCGAGCCCTTCCTCTAGCGCCAATCTATTGACGTAGAATCTGGTCGTCGTCGGAATTAGCTGGAGCAGAGGTGGACGAGGTCACCACCGGGGACCTGCAAAATAAAGTTCCATCCAGAGCCGGTGGAGTGGCTCCGACAGGACCCTCCAACGATCAAGTCAGCTCTGGCCAACAGGAATGGAATGCTCGGGAATGAATTCCGCAGAGCTTAGAGAAGGAGAGGAGAGCTTAGAGCTTAGAGATCAGAGGTTAGAGTTAGCGTATCTGGAGGATTCTTTTTATAGCGGAGCTTGATGGTGATAGCTGTAGCCGAATGCTGGCGGGCCGCTCAAGGTCCGACGGAGTCAGTCTCATGGAAAGGTGCCGTCTGCAGCGGGTTGATGGTGACAGCCATCGCCGCCTGATAGCGGATCGCTGTCGCTTGCGGCGGACTGATGGCGATGGCTGCAGCTATCTTGGTACTAAGCCGCTCGGGGCCGAATGAAGGGTTGAAGGGCTTTGACGTGTATCCATTTTGGAAGAGTTCGGACTCCTAAAGAGGGAGCTCGGAAGGAGTTCGGCTCCCATAGGCGTCTAGCTGAAGGTGAGCGGCTAAGGCTCGATCGCTGGAAAGTTTGGTAGGAGCTCGACCGACCGAAGGAGATGTCTGGGAGGAGTCCGGCTGGAGGAGCCCGGCTCTTGAAGAAGTCCGGCCAAAGGATGTCTGGGACGAGTCCAGCTCTCCGAAGAAGTCCGACCGAAGAGGAAGCTTGGAGGGAGTTCGGCTCTCGTAGATGTCTGGCTGGAGGAGTGCGGCTAAGGCTCGACTGTTGAGAGTTCGGAAGAAACTTGATTGCTGAGGAGTCCGACTGAAGGACGACCGTTGAGAAGTTCGCTGAGAAGTTCGGCCGAGGGACAACTGCTGAGGAGTTCGGCTGCTGGAAGTTCGAAGGAGCTTGGCCGGCTGAAGGGACGGTCGCTGAGGAGTTCGGTCGATGGACGACCACTGAGGAGTTCGATCGTTGGAAGTTCGAAGGAACTCGGTCGCTGAGGTATTCGGCTAAGATCCGATTGCTGAGCAGTTCGATCGGCTGTAAGAGTTCGACTAAGACCTGACCGCTGAAGCTCTTTCGTGGCTACTGATTGCATTAGACTGAGCATCGAACTAGACTTCGGCAGGAGCGGAATTTATCCTCATGGCAGAATTATATGTTGAAGATATAATTTTAGACTTAAAATTATATATATTTTAAGATGAGATGATAAAATTAAAATAAAAAATAAATTTGCATGTTAAAGATGGGATTTCAGCAACATGCGGTTTTTTTCTTTCTTTCTTTATTTTTTTTTTCCATTCTCGAGATCTCGCCCGTGCCCCCTTCCCTCTCTCCTCTCTCTCCTATCTCCAGTCCCTCCCCACCTCTCCCTCTCTGCTTTAGGATGCTCCATCGGCAGCTATGGCTGACCCCAATCTCGCCCGCGCCCCTCCCCTC